>OVBJ01000781.1:0-42100 GCA_900406535.1 Noccaea bulbosa | reverse complement strand
CACGATATCCCCAAGACTTGTCACGATAAGAACTGACATGTTGCTGAAACCAAGTGAGAAGCAATCAATGAGTACGCTTTACACTAACATATCCCATTCAACATCAAATCCAAGCATTACATATACTGTTAGGGAAGGGAAGGGAAGGGAAGGGAAGGGAAGAAAAACGAACAACCAATCCAAGGACGAAGACAGATAAACATGAAGACAAGAAGAAGGGAATGAAGGAATTTGAGGTAAACAATTATTTGAATCTGCATGTAACTCCATATTATCGTTTTCAAAATTAAACCCAACTACACTCATTTTCTTCCAAAGCGAGCAATCATAATTCATAACCGACTCTCCAAGCTCAAAACAATAAGAATCTGTAAAAAAATGATTGCATAAACATGCTCCACGAACCCAAAATAAATCTCAGAAATCTATAGGAGGAGCAAACTATATTATACACCCACGACCTCAATTCGAATTCTCCGAAGCTGGGATCAAGTTAAAACAGCGAAAACCAGAGTCGAATTCAAAAACAAGTGGAAGCTGCGAGCCATTGACGCAACGAAGAAAAGAGGGCGAGAGAAAAGGGCATCCGAATCAAACCTGGATCGCGGGGGAGGGTTTGGGGGGGAGGGTTTGGTCCTACCCAAATCGAGGTTATCGAAGACACCACAGCGTCAGGTCAGGGTTCGTCTCCAATTTTCTTCTTCGAGGAGAAAAGAGAAGAGTTTTTTTTACAAAGGAGAAAAGAGAAGAGTGTAGCTAAAGAAGGGGTTAAAACCTGAAAGTGGTAAAAGATGAGGGTCTCTTGGTCAATATGTATGTAAATATATTTCTGTCGCCGACAGAGACAAATTAAAACTGCGAAGCTTCCAATAAAATCCCGCCACGTAATAAAAGAGCGGAAGAAGATCCCGAGGGATCAGCAGCAATGTCGCAAAAGGACGAGCCTGACTTCAGCCTCTCCGACGAGATTCTGGCGGTGATTCCCACCGACCCATATGAACAGCTCGATCTGGCGAGGAAGATCACTTCCATGGCGATCGCTTCCAGGGTTTCGAATCTAGAGTCCCAGGTCTCCGGCCTCAGGCAGATGCTCGTTGAGAAAGATCGCCTTGTCCATCAACTCCAGGGCAGAGTTTCTTCCTTGGAAAGTCTCTACCACGACGCTGACTCCTCTTTCAAGAATGCCCTCGATGAAAATGTAAGACTTCAGACTTCATTTTACTTGAGGCTGAATGTTGACTCGATTTTTGTTTTTTGATCTTCGAAGATGAAACTTACTCAAGAGCGAGATTCACTGGCAATCACTGCCAAGAAACTCGGTCGTGATTTTTCAAAGGTTCGTTTTGTTTCTTAATTCTTACCTCCTATCTTAATTATTTGTTTGATTGGTTTATGCTCAAAACTATAAAAATGGGTCATTTTGTAGCTCGAAGCATTCAAGAGACAACTGATGCAGTCATTAAATGATGAGCATCGATCTGTATGCTCTTTTACATCCTTCTTTACTTCCTCTTTCTATACAGAGGAAAAAACAAGAAATCTCATCTCCTTTTCTTCTTCTTCTTCTTCTTTTATTCAGCAATCCGAGACAAGTAATGTCAGAATGCTTCCTCGAGACCAAGGTACTGTAGCAAACATCTCTCAAGTTTTTTTCATTATATGTCTTGTCTTTCTTTTTGTGGTAAAATCGATTTTACGCGCTCTCTCTCTCTCTCTGTCTATGTGTTGTAGTAGAGGATCATTCAAATGGCTTAGCATCAGCAGTAGCACATGGTTCCTACTCAAACAAGGAAGGTGATGATGATGGCTGATCTATGCATATGCATATGCATGTATAAATGACGTTTGTGTTGATTCTCTCATGTATGTATAAATGAAACAGGTTTAGGTGAAGCGAGGGAAAGAGTCTCTTTGACTCCGCACTTGTCTCCTGCTTTTACTCCACCGAGAAGCTACTCTGCTGCTTCATCGCCAAAGCAATACTCTGGCGCTGCATCTCCAACATGTTCACATTATGATATCCGTCTCTGGTCTTCATCAAGCCAGCAATCTTCTCTACCGAGCTCTCCTCCTCGCTCACACTCTTCTGCTTCAGGTAAGCTTTAATATTACAAGTTAATTTAATATACTGTATGTGATTTGTGGGCATATACATCTCTAAACTCCCAAATTCACCTTGTCTTATACACAGCACGCCATCCGCGGATTGATGGGAAAGAGTTCTTTAGACAAGCCAGGTATATGTCTCTGAAATATTCCTAGGGGTAAAAATGGGAATGACAGTTGGTCAATTAGCATTTTGTCCTTTGAGTTGTTTGCAGGAGCCGTTTGTCTTACCAACAGTTCAGTGCATTTCTGGCTAACATAAAGGAACTCAACGCTCGAAAGCAGAGCCGAGAGGTAGTTCAAATCATTTACTTGCTTTGTGTTTATAGATAGTTATATATATATATGTGTGTGTTTGAATCCTCCTAACAAGAGAAATGCGCCAGGAAACGCTACGGAAAGCGGAAGAGATATTCGGGACGGACAAGAATGATCTTTACGTATCCTTTAAAGGACTCCTCTCAAGCGGCCGTTGAAATCATTTACTATTTACCTTCTTTCTTTTCACTTTTCAACCACACAACTTGAATAGCCTCATCACTTTTCTTCTTTTCTTTCTTTCATGACCATTTAAATTAGTCATGATGAGTGATTTCAATTTATCTTTGTAAGATTTTACCTCTTTAAATCGCTTCTTCATAAAATAAAAATCAGAGAATTTTTTGTTCGGGTTTATAGTGGATTGTTTCTTGCAACTTGCAAGTACATAAGATGAGATATATGTTGAAAAGTGATTTCTTTAGGATTGAAACCTTTTGATGCTCTGTTCCTTTTGCCAACAGTTTATGTACACTACTATGTACAGTATGTTGTGTATTTAAAATATATATATAAAAAAAAAAACAAATAAAGATAGGATCATAGGACAAAGCGTTTAACTTAAACAAGCTGCTAGGATCAAATAATAATTCTCATTCATGGATCAGGAACCAATCATTATTCTTCGGGAATATAAGTAAAAGTCAAGGGTAGGTGTTTATTTAGCTCAGGATACAGGAAGAACACTAACGATTAATGTCTTGCTCCAACGGATCGTACTGATGGTCTTTTAACTATCGGTTGATCGCAACTACAGTAGATTAAGGTTCTTGGCAGATTTGGAGGACAAGTTGGTAATGGTGGTGCAAGTAGGAAAAAACCCAAGGGTAAGCCAGAGGACATAGTCCTAAAATTATTATCAAGGGAACTTCATGAGTGGTGTTCTTCATGTCAAACATTTGCTACATTCTGCTTCTTCAAGAACCAATGACGGAGATAACAAAGGAAAAGGTGGAGGAAAGAAGAAAGGAGGCAGTAAGAGGAAAGGCAAATGATCTGTCCAAAGTAGGATGAATCAAGTTACAACTATTGAATTGGTTTTGATTGGTTTTGTAGAAATGTCAAATCTTGTCTTCTTTTTCATGTGCTTGTTATGTTGAAAGAGGGAAATGAAATTTGAGGATCTAATTCTTCAAATAACCATCCAAAAATTCACGTTTTAATAAGCAAGAGAAAGAAGATGAGATATTTGAATTTTGGTTTATATAGTGAACAGTTAACTTGTATAAATCACCTTGTATGATCAAATAATACATTCTTCGTAAATACACAAAAGCAATGGAAAAAGGGTTACAAAACATCCATAAAACGTTTTATAACAAGACAGGTGTTTAATTCAATTTTCAAGGCTCACACAAGAATCAAGAATGGGCCTGTGAAGAACATTCGTTTTGCTTGCTTTGTAACACAAAAAAGTCAACGGATATTAAACGCAAATAAAAATATTGGGCCGAGAGTAAGCCGCCTCAGGCCCACGAAAATACAGCGAAAACCCTAAATGTGCAAAAGCATATGCTCATGGCATCTCGTTCATCACTATATAATCAGCTTCCGCCTGCTCTAACGCCTCCTTGCACCTACTTGGTTTTCTCTCTCGCTTTCTCTCCGCTTTCTCTCTTCCCATCACTTCCCTCTAAGGTTAGTCGGTTTCTCCGATTTCTTCACCATTCAATAACGACTTTTTCTCCGATTGTTGTTTCGTGTTCGATTTGCATAGCTTTTTCTTCTCTGTTTTGTTCTGATTTGATGTTTAGATAAGCAGTACCGTTGAGTTTTGTTGTTGATCTATGCTTATCGCCTTTGATTATTATACCCAATCCCTTGATTTTTTTATTTTTTTTGCTGACGCTCGTTGCTCTATTGAGTCTGTCCTTTTTAGATCTGGTCTTAGAGATCCTTTGTAGATGTATATATTGAGTTATTGCTCTTCGTTTTTGGTCCTTGCTGTTATCCTTTAGGATTATTGTGGATTGCTTGACTGTTTGTTTTCTGGTTATATATATCTTTGCAAAATGATTCTCTAGTGTTTAGAAGAAAGAATTTCGATAGGATTTTTAACTATTATCCGATCTGATCTGATCCTCCCAAATTTATTTCTAATTTGTCTAATCCTTGTTTTTGTGTATGCAGAGATTTTGTAGGTTGCAATCAAAAGTTAGTCAAAATGGTAAGCCTTGTTATATATTTATTTTTACCTTTATATTGCTACTCTCTGTGTGGTATTATTGTAAGCTAAATACGTCTATATGAACTTGCAGGTGAAGTTCACATCTGATGAGCTTCGTAGGATTATGGACTACAAACACAATATCCGTAATATGTCTGTTATTGCTCACGTCGACCATGGTACGATCTTCACCCTTTTTTTATTTAATTGTTTAGTATTCTCAGCAGCCTTATTTATTTGCATGACTCGTTCTCTAATGTATATTTATTTTTTTGGGTCAACAGGGAAATCCACCCTCACTGATTCCCTAGTTGCTGCTGCTGGAATCATTGCCCAAGAGGTTGCTGGTGATGTGCGTATGACTGATACACGTGCTGATGAGGCAGAGCGTGGTATCACTATCAAGTCCACCGGTATTTCTCTCTACTACGAGATGACTGACGCTTCCTTGAAGAGCTTCACTGGTGCCAGAGACGGAAACGAGTACCTTATCAATCTCATCGACTCCCCCGGGCACGTTGACTTTTCTTCTGAGGTCACTGCTGCTCTCCGTATTACCGATGGTGCTCTTGTGGTCGTCGACTGTATTGAGGGTGTCTGCGTCCAGACCGAGACTGTGCTCCGTCAGGCCCTTGGTGAGAGGATTAGGCCCGTCTTGACTGTCAACAAGATGGACAGGTGTTTCCTTGAGCTGCAGGTTGATGGTGAGGAGGCTTACCAGAATTTCCAGAGGGTTATTGAGAATGCCAATGTCATCATGGCGACCTACGAGGATCCCCTTCTTGGTGATGTTCAGGTCTACCCTGAGAAAGGAACCGTTGCCTTCTCTGCTGGTCTCCACGGATGGGCTTTCACTCTTACCAACTTTGCCAAGATGTACGCCTCCAAGTTTGGTGTTGACGAAACTAAGATGATGGAGAGGCTTTGGGGCGAGAATTTCTTTGACCCTGCCACCAGGAAATGGAGCAGCAAGAACACCGGTACAGCCACCTGTAAGCGTGGGTTTGTTCAGTTCTGTTATGAACCCATTAAGCAAATCATTGCCACTTGCATGAATGACCAGAAGGACAAGTTGTGGCCTATGTTGGCTAAGCTTGGTGTCCAGATGAAGTCTGACGAGAAGGAGTTGATGGCTAAGCCTTTGATGAAGCGTGTCATGCAGACATGGCTTCCCGCAAGTACTGCACTACTTGAGATGATGATCTTTCACCTTCCATCTCCTCACACTGCACAGAGGTACCGTGTGGAAAACTTGTACGAAGGTCCCCTCGATGATCAGTATGCCACCGCCATCAGAAACTGTGATCCAAATGGTCCTCTCATGCTCTACGTTTCTAAGATGATTCCCGCCTCAGACAAGGGTAGGTTCTTTGCCTTTGGTCGTGTCTTTTCTGGCAAGGTGTCCACTGGAATGAAGGTCAGGATCATGGGTCCCAACTTCGTCCCTGGTGAGAAGAAGGATCTGTACGTCAAGAGTGTCCAGAGAACTGTCATCTGGATGGGGAAGAGGCAAGAGACTGTTGAGGATGTTCCCTGTGGTAACACCGTTGCTATGGTTGGGCTCGATCAGTTCATCACCAAGAATGCTACCCTGACCAATGAGAAGGAAGTTGATGCCCACCCTATTCGTGCCATGAAGTTTTCCGTCTCACCTGTTGTCCGTGTTGCGGTTCAGTGCAAGGTTGCGTCTGACCTTCCCAAGCTGGTTGAGGGACTCAAGAGGCTGGCCAAGTCTGACCCTATGGTTGTGTGCACAATGGAAGAGTCGGGTGAGCACATTGTTGCTGGTGCTGGAGAACTCCATCTTGAGATTTGTCTGAAGGATCTTCAGGATGATTTCATGGGTGGTGCTGAGATCGTCAAATCAGACCCTGTTGTCTCATTCCGTGAGACTGTCTTGGAGAGATCTGTCCGCACAGTGATGAGCAAATCCCCCAACAAGCATAACCGTCTCTACATGGAGGCGAGGCCCTTGGAGGAAGGTCTAGCGGAGGCAATTGATGATGGCCGTATCGGCCCAAGAGATGACCCCAAGATCCGATCCAAGATCTTGGCCGAGGAGTTTGGGTGGGACAAGGATCTAGCAAAGAAGATCTGGGCATTTGGACCAGAAACCACCGGGCCTAACATGGTTGTTGACATGTGTAAGGGAGTGCAGTACCTGAACGAAATCAAGGATTCAGTGGTTGCTGGGTTCCAGTGGGCGTCCAAGGAAGGTCCTCTGTGTGATGAGAACATGAGAGGAATCTGCTTTGAGGTATGTGATGTGGTTCTCCATTCTGATGCTATCCACAGAGGAGGTGGTCAAGTCATCCCAACAGCGAGGAGGGTTATCTACGCCTCCCAGCTCACTGCCAAGCCCAGACTGTTGGAGCCCGTGTACATGGTGGAGATCCAAGCACCAGAGGGAGCATTGGGAGGAATCTACAGTGTGCTGAATCAGAAGCGTGGACACGTGTTCGAGGAGATGCAGAGGCCAGGAACCCCACTGTACAACATCAAGGCGTATCTGCCAGTCGTGGAGTCTTTCGGATTCTCGAGTCAGCTTAGGGCAGCAACCTCAGGACAGGCCTTCCCTCAGTGTGTGTTTGATCATTGGGAGATGATGGGTTCTGACCCACTCGAACCAGGGTCTCAGGCTTCAACTCTGGTGGCTGACATCAGGAAGAGGAAGGGTATGAAGGAACAGATGACTCCCTTGTCTGATTTCGAAGACAAGCTGTAAGCAGGAAGCAGCAAGCAGCACCACCTCGTCTCTCTTATCTCACTCTCTACTCTGAACAATCCCATTTACTTCTGTTTGCCGTATTTTTGTCTTTGTTTTTTTGTTTACTATTTTGGTACGATGATGGATTGATGACTTTATCTCTGGCCATCCCCCCCTTTTAATGTGGTTTTTCTTTTTAGTTGAGAACTTCTACTTTATTAAGAGTCTTCGCAAATACTTTGCTCTTCTTGCTCGCTGCTGTTCTGTTTTCCGTTGGATCATTCGCTTGTGTAGGCTTAGGCATGCATGAGAATGCTTTTTCACCGAGCCAAACCATTAGGTTTATTGTGATATTTGTGCTGTTTCGCCGTTTCGTTTTCAGTATTCTTAATGCCAATTATATATAACTGAATAATAATCAGGAAAAGAGGGGTAGTTATGTTAAATCACTCACATCTTCATGTGTATAAAAGGGAACAAAAACAGAGTATATCCTTGTGAGCTCGATAAGATCTCTGACTTATATCCTATCTCTTCTTCTTATGTTAGTCTTATATCATTCGTGATTTATAAACATGGGGGATTCGAAATTTGGGTGTAGGCCCAAACAAGTGCAATTATGGGCCCTACAACCAAGGCCGGAGGGAACAAGTCCGTATACGCGTTTTATTCTGAAACCGCGTTTCTGTGGTCGTTATGTGAGTTTCTAAGAACCGATCAGAGTCAGAGGCCAGAGCAGACCATCTTGTAAATAGTTAATGTCTTAAACGATAGGAAACTTCATAATTAGTATAAATAGAGAGTCTTGAAGATTTTCAGAAGATCATATTCATCCCCAGCTCTCCAAACTTACAATACAAACACACACAAAACTAAAACTCCAACAAAATGGCTCAATCTCAACAGAAACAACACGGTGAGACATTCATTCTTACTTAATCAATTTATATATACAAGCGTTATTGACTAATTGGAGTGGGATTGTTTGGTATATAATATGCAGAAATGAAGGAGACACCGAGAGAGGCACGGCACGTGACGGTGATGAAAGACTCTCCCAAGACAAGGAGTAAGAAGCAGCAGACTCCTCAGACAAAGAGCAAAGGCAGCGGTGCTTTTTTACGTGGATGGTACGTAATAGTATCTCTCTTTTCCACCCATAAAAATCACTTCCTTGTATAGTTGTATACATTGAACTGGTTTGCTTTTATTACTTTCTCTTTGCAGTTCGACTGCAATTTTGGCCTGCTGCGTTGTGAACTGTATCTTCCAAGCCCAGGGGGATCCCTTTTGATTCTTTTCATGTTTCCTTCTAAGTAAATTTCTCGTTGTTTCTGATTACCTACTGAGGAGGTTTCTTTATTTGGTTTGATTCTTGAATTTGTATTTACATTTAAAAAAACAATTCTACTGAATAATTCATTAAGTTTCTTCTTATTTGCCCAACCAAATCGAATTTGTTGCATTCATACAAAAGGCTAAAAGAAATTTCTCATTTCTTTTGTTTCACAACAAAATTACTTTCTCCGAGTGTAAATAACAAAGATATCACTATATTCTGCAAAACCAATATCAATGATACTCGATGCTAATAAAGACAATGTTCTGTGATTGAGAGAGATCTCATCTCAGGGTTCTGTTATACGTTGAAGCGGAAAAGCATCACATCTCCTTCTTTGACAATGTACTCTTTTCCCTCTGATCTCAACTGCAAAAACAAAGAATACCACGAGTGAGCAAGAGATATCAGAAGCTCAATCAATGGACATCGGGAAGAAACTCACAAGTCCTTTCTCTCTTGCTGCGGCTAGAGAGCCAGCTGTGACAAAATCTTCATATGCAACCTGAACCGAAACAACTGAAAGCTAAGCTAATAGTAGTTGACAGTTGAAGCTTTCAATTTCCAGGTTTCATGAGCTCATGTTCAGAATAGGCAAAAATGCTTACAGTCTCAGCTCTAATAAAACCCTTCTCGAAGTCAGAGTGAATGACACCGGCAGCTTGTGGTGCAGTCATGCCTGTATCATCAACACATAATTTTCTACCAAAATTACTTCGGAAAAATGTAACAACTTAATACTGATTGGAAACTAACCTGCTTGTATTGTCCATGCTCTTGTTTCCTGCCATAAGAGGAGGGATTGAACATTTTAGAGGATATGTTTCAAAGTAAGTAACTTTTCTATTTTGAGTTTCTATGTGTTCTTCACCTTTTCACCAGAAGTGAAGTAGGTCTGCAAACCTAGCAGACTGTATGTTGCCCTGATGAGGTTCCCAAGGCCACTTTCACTGACACCTAGAGAGTTCAAATATTCTGTCCGTTCTTCATGAGGAAGTTCCGTTAACTCAGACTCGACCTGCTTCCACGAATGGATGATTTATTCAAGTAAAACACAGGCATGAAATCACAAGATGTAGTAAGTAGCAAATAGACAATGCTCCTGACCTGTGCTGAGACAACCACGTGTCCAGATTGCAAATCCGAGCAGAGACCCTTGACTTGTTCAACGTAAGAATTCTTCTCTGGCTCGGCAAGATCAGTCTCAGCAACATTGGCGACGTAGATCATAGGCTTCATTGTAAGCAGGCAGAGATGCTTTACGACTTCCTTGTCGAGGTCAGTCAAAGCAACTGAGCGTGCAGGTTTCCCATCAAGAAGGGCCTCCTGAATTCTTTCCAAAGCAGACTTTTCGGCTTCCTCCTGTGACAAAGCTCTCGTGAATTGTCAGCAGAGCGGGTTATGAGTTATGAGCAGGCAGTAGATTCTGGGGGAGGTTTACCTTGACTTTGGATTGTGAATCCTTAGCCTTCCCTTTCTTAAGTCTCTCGATTCTTTTACCAATCTGTATTTCATGTTTTGAACAGAGACAAGGAAGAGGATGAGTAGTCAGTCTATCTAAGAAAACAGATTTGTAAACACCAGACAAGATGTGGTCACGCGAGAGCATAGCTCGAGAAATGAGCAGCAAGACGTTGAAGAGTGAGGGGGTACCTGATCCAAGTCGCAGAAAATAAGTTCGAGATTGATGACATCAATGTCAGACTTGGGATCAACTTTGCCATTCACATGAATAATGTCGTTGTCCTCAAAACATCGTACCACCTGAAAGCAAGTTGGATTATAATCCACAAGAGGAACATGAGGAATCAACAAGGAGAGATTTTTAAGAACCTGGAGGATGGAATCAACTTCTCGGATGTGAGATAAGAACTTGTTCCCTAAACCCTACAAACACCAAACTTGTGAGACTTTGGAACTCGTTTCAGAGAAAGAAGAAGAAGAAGAAGAAGAAGAAGAAGAAGAAAGGGAAACTCTGACTTCGCCTTGACTGGCACCCTTGACAAGACCCGCAATGTCGACGAACTCAATGGAAGCAGGGACCAATTTCTGAGAATTGCTGAGTTTGGAGAGCACTTGAAGACGCGAATCAGGAACCGCAACAATACCAACATTGGGCTCAATGGTGCAAAAGGGGAAATTAGCAGCTTGAGCCTTGCCATTCTCAACCTGTGAGATAATTAAGACAAAAGGTGTTTGACGAAATGCCTGAGAGAGAGAGGGAGAGAAGAAGAAGGAAAAAAGGAAGGAAGGAAGCACTTACGACGGCGTTGAAGAGAGTGGACTTGCCAACGTTGGGAAGACCGACGATACCGGCTTTCAAGCTCATGCTGACTTTGGAGGAGAAGCATCGCTTGTGCAAGGTCAAAACTCCGACGAACTTGGATTTACCGGAGAAGAGGAGAGACTTGGAGGGCAGCAAAGTGAGAGCCGTAACGACGCTGTTACAAGCCGCTCTCGCCATCCGATTAGTGAGTTTCTGGGGCTCTCTCGCGTCGTCGTCGTCTCTTTGCGTCTTTTATCTTCCTTTTTTTCTTTCTTTCTAGCCAATTAAGTGGAGCAATAAAAAAGACAGGCAACACGTAACAACTTCAATTAATCGCGAGTTATTATGGTTGATGATCAGTTTTTATATTGTTTGTTGTTCGTCCATTTATGTTTACGTCATTCATTTGATGATAAGCGACAAACAAATCAAAATGCCGCATATCATTGCTTGTGTAGTAGAAATAGAATGGATTCACAAAAGTCAAAAGATGAATTGAGATCAAATTGTAGTAAATTACATCAGAAAGTAAGTCTAAAAGCAGAAATTAAGTCTCAAATCGGAAGAAAAACAGAGAGAATCGAGCAGGAAGAAGAAGACATCTTTCTACGCTGTCTATTTGGATCGCTGTCTCATCTTTCTACGCTTCCTCTTCAACCTCCTCATCCGCTTCTTCTTCCACTGCCATTATTTATTTTGACAAAATAAATGAGAGTGAGTTATCCAAACCAATCATTAACCTTAACAAAATCGAAATCAGAAATGCCAAACCCGCATACTGTATATCTCCTCTACTAATAGAGATTTGAGTCAACTCCCAATGGATAACAAGAGTTTCATAACAAAACAAAAAAAAACCTATTATCATCTCCACCTTGTCCTAGTCTATTAAGAAAAACAACACTCTAGAGCCTAGATCTACTCCTCTAATCGACTGTGGAAGCATAGATAATCTACAAATGCGAATCAAATCGGAGTTACGAATACGAAAGAAAGAGACCAGTAACTGAGAAGGGATTCTAGCACATACCTTGGCTCTCATCCTCCTGCTGCTGCTGCTTCTTCTTCTTCTCTTTTTTGGTCGAGTAAAGGAATAAACACCGTCACGTGTATATATATCTAGGGTTTTCAACTATCCTCCTCCGTAACTTAAGGCCCAATACTAATAATGGGCCTAATATTAGTACGAGAACCCATATATATCTGTCCAACTTCGACACGAGTAAATGAGAGCAAGACAACAAGTAAGAAGTGACTGTGTGACTGTGAGCTGGTCAAGGAGTCGCTGGTCAAGTGCTGCTTTTCGTCTTCTTGTCAAGAAACGCCCGAGAATGAAAAGGAAAAGGAAAAGGAAAAGGAGTCCAGAGAAGGTGATCAAACCTCAGCCTTCTTATGGTTATGGTTATGGAGGTCTGAGGTCTGATTACGAGCGAGGAGAGACGAGTCTTAGACCAATCAAAGAGGTAATTAACGCTTTTCAAACTCTGTTTCCCTCATGTTACCTTCCCCAGTTCACTGATTGATTCTGCTTTTTCAATACGTGATATCTAGTTTACTGGAATTGTTGACGCAAAACAACTTTGAGAAGATCAAGGACGAGATTGTCCAGACAATCACATCATTTCCCTCCGCTTTCGTTATCAAGGTTCTTCTCTCTCTCTCTCTCTCTCTCTCTGCATGTCCCATCATTTTCTGAAGCTTTTATTTCTAATGCAACCTGCAGTCTCTAGTGTGTTGCATTTTCGATAGGGCAATAACGGTGGACAGTTCCTACGTCTTACTCGCTCGTCTCTCCGTTGAGCTTTTCCACGCGCTTCCCCCTTTTGAGAGACTCTTGTTTTGCGAATTCAGAATGTTTCTCGAACAATCATCATCTCCTGATTCAAATTGTTGGAGATTCATCAAGACCGTTAGGGTTTTGGCTGATATTACAACCAGGCAAAGTATAGCTCAGGTTTATGCCTTGCCTCTTAAATCTGCTCATTTTATAAAGCATATGTTGAGAGAGAGAGAGAGGAAGGAATACCAATCCAATGACTTTTTTTCAGCAGCTAGAGCAAACTTGTCCGGTAACACACACAATCCTAAAACATGATATCTTTTGGTAACATGTCTCCCTAACCCGAGCTTGGCTTACACAGGCTTCAGAGTTGGAGAAAAACAGATACAATGAGGACCAAGTCAGGCTTGGAAAGGAAGCAGAACAAGATACTACATTGCACTTACAAGAGCAAAAGCACCAAGAGGACTATGCGCTTGCCATAGAACAGGACAAGGGAAAGCTTCATCAATTGGAAACTCTTGAAAATGAAAATGAGAATATACGCTTCAAGGCTGAGGAGTTGGAGGGAAAGTACAAGAGGGAGCTGCGTCTCAGAAAACAATCAGAATCTACGCTGGATAAAGAAAGGAAAGAGTTGGAGGAGATGAAGCAACAGCTTGAAACTTGCAAAACAGAACAAGAGAACCTGAGCTCGCAGGTCAGGAATTGGCAGGACAAGTTCAAGTGCAAGTGCAAGGAGGAGTTGATTCTCAGGAAAGCGAAAGGGCTACTCGAATCTTACGAAAGAGAAGCAGATGCGGTGCGACAAGAGAGGGACAATGCTCTCAAATCTGTGCAAGAGCAAACCGAAGAGCGTCAACCTCTACAATCGTTTATCTGCCCTATCACACAGGCAAGCAAAGAATTGCTGGCTAACTAACTCCGACGAGTACCAGTGTATTTTAATATGATTGATGTGTTGGTTTGTATACTTTGCGCAGGAGGTCATGGAAGATCCACACTTGACAGCCGATGGGTACACGTACGAAGCACAAGTTATTAGGCAATGGTTTAGCAAAGGTCACGATACGTCGCCAATGACAAATCTCAAGCTTCCTCATCGCAACCTTGTCCCCAACCGTGCTCTCCGGTCTGCGATTCAGGAGTTTCTTTGATTCTTTTCTTTCTACTCTCTAGTACTATTTATGACCCTTGCTTGTATCTGTGATCCAGTTTTTTTTTGCTACTCTGCTCTACTCTAGATAAGCAAATGTAAAGACAAGTGCTTATTACAGTTTCTTTTTTGGCTATAAACACTTTTTGTTCATAAAATCTCCAACTTTATGCTAATGCGTTTAGTTTGGATGAAGATGTTCATGTAGTGAGAATAAATAAATTCGGTCGCTTTATTTCTATTTTCTAGGACTGGTACTGGGCCTTGCTTGTGTCTGTCCAATTTCCTTATTAAATACAGTCGAATAAGGGAGTGACACGTCAGACTTGCAGTGCAGAGACTACGATGTTGGATGATGATGACGAGGAGAAGTTTAAACGACTGGGTGGACTTTTTATCTTCTCAAGAAGAAGAGTAGCATCCTGTTCCTCCTGTTCATGCATGGATTCTCTCCACCTTTCTCGCCTGAATCTCATCCATGTAAGCTCTTAATCTCATCTCATCTCTCATCTCGCTTCCCCCTTTTTCCTTTTCTCTATTTTATTTCTCATTTCCGCGTTGGACATAACTAAAGATGAACGCTCAGCCTTCGTATGGAGGTCGGGTTTCGAGCGAGGAGAAACGAGTGCTGGATAACTCAAAAAGGTAAGCGAGCCTTTTTTTTTTTTTTTTTTAAACTCTGTGGCGCCACTCTTCTTCCTTTTTGTTTTCTTGATTGATTCTGCTTTTTAAAATTCGCCATCTAGTTTACTGAACTGGTTGACGCAACGGAATTTCGACAAGATCAAGAATGAGATTGTTCAGACAATAAGATCATCTCCCTCGGCTTTTGTTATCAAGGTTGCTCTCTCTCTCTCTCTCTCTCTCTCTGCAGGTCCCATATTTGTATATGAGAGGCTTTTTTCTCTAATGGTTTGATACACTATATGTTGGCAGTCCCTGGTGTGTTGCATTTTCGACATGGCAATGGTGGACAATGCCTATGTCTTATTCGCTCGTCTATGCGTGGAGCTTTTCCAGGAGCTTCCACCTTTTCGATCAGACGACTCCTCTCACATTACTAGTTTTGAGAGACTCTTCCTTTGCAAGTGCCGATTGGAGCTTGAGAAGTCGTCTCCTAACACAGATAGACCACCACTTGTTTATGTTGAGGAATCTGACTGTTGGAGATTCATCAAGACCGTGCGGCTTCTGGCTGAGATTTTCAAGAATGGGATGGTCAACGAAACAACAAGGCAGAGTATAGTTCAGGTTTTGGCCTTGCCGTCTCTTTCGATCACAGATTAACTATGTAATGAAAAAGCAAGTGTTTCTACTTACTTATACTAGACTTGTTGTTAACTGCAATTGTAGGTGCTTATGAAACCAATCTTCCCACCTGAGAGGAATACTGACGCTATGAATTGTTTTCTGTCCTCCATTGGGAAACTATCTGATTTCCAGTTTTCTGATCCAAGTTTCAAGCAGCAGCTTAAAACATCTCCCTTGGTAAAAAGTTTTCAAATTCTTTATATTTTTATGTAATGTAATTATATAATTAAATATATATATATATATATAAGTGTTTTATGGAGTTCTCATGATTTGAGATACCCATATATTCTCACTTGTCGATACCCCTTGAGAACCTTTTAATGGTATGCCATCCAAATAACATAAATCGTTTGTTATGAGTATATCTCTCTCGTAACCCTAGCTTTGATTTACAGTTTGTTGTAGAGCTGGAGAGCAAATACAATGAACAAGTCAAGCTTAGGAAAGAAGCACGAGATGCACTCGCTAGAGAAAAAGAAGAAGCTGAGCTGCTGAGTCGGTTACTTGAGTCTTACAAGGAAGAACAAGGTCAACTGCAGTTACAAGCTCAAGCCTTGGAGCAGAAGCATCAAAAGGAGTTGCGTCTTAGGGAAGCAACAGAATATGGGCTTGCTATAGAACGGGAGAGGGTGGAGAAAGTAAAGCTTCAACTGGAAACTCTTGAAAATGAAAATGAGAAAATGCGTTTCAAGGCTGAGGAGTTTGAGAGCATGCACAAGGTCGAGCTGAGCCTCAGAAAAGAAACAGAAACTGCTCTTTGTGAAGAAAGGAAAGAGTTGGAGGAGGCGAAGCAACTGCTTGAAACTTGCAAAACAGAAGAAGAAAACCTGACTTCGCAGGTCAAAACTTGGCAGGACAAGTACGAGCAAGAGTCAAGCCTGAAGAGAGAAACAGAGGATGCTCTTTCTAGAGGAATACAAGAGCTTGAGATAGTCAAAGGGATACTCGAATCTTACGAAAGAGAAGCAGATGCGATGCGACAAGAGAGAGACAATGCTCTCAAATCAGTGCAGGAGCAAACAGAAGAGCGTCAACCTCTACAATCGTTTATTTGCCCTATCACACAGGCAAGCCTCTTATTTAACGTCTTTTGTAGACTAGTAGCTAGCTTTATGTAACTATATTTATATTTATATTTATATTTATATTATTCGCAGGAAGTCATGGAAGATCCACATTTCACAGCCGATGGACATACGTACGAAGCAGAAGCTATTAGGGCATGGTTTAGCAGAGGTCGCAATACGTCGCCCATGACAAATCTCAAGCTCCCTCATCAGAACCTTGTCCCAAACCGTACTCTCCGGTCTGCGATTCAGGAGTTTGTTGATTGATTCTATTGTGATTTTGGGCCCTACAATAATCTCTCTACTCTCGCTTGAATTTGTGATCCAGTTTTTTTTGCTACTCTATTCATTTAATTTCAGGACTAAGTTTGTTTCCATAAATATCCTGAACCGAATTTAATAAAAACGTATATTCTGGAAGATTTGTGAAGAAAGCTTTTGCCTAATTAATTGACATAATGATAGGAATATATAGGATATATAAACAAATCCATCTGTATCTCTCTGTATATCTCTTCGGTTGAGAATTGAGATACTCTCAAAATAGTCGGAAATTTCAGCCGACAGAGGAGAAACGCTTTGCTTTGGATCCATCTCTCTGCCTTTTGAGAGACAAATGAATAAAAGGAAGAGGAGTGTCTCTGTAACAACTCGTCAAAGCACAATTCAGGTTTGCCTTTGCCATTACAGGTCTGATCTGCTGCTAATTAGTATCATAAAAGTGGGTGAATCTTTATGAAACTTGCTGACTTTTTAGTTTAGTTTGCCATGAAAATTTCAAGCATACATAACCATTTGGATATGATGAGAGTGTCAGTAAATCTCTCTCTTACAGTTACAGGCTGCAGAGTTAGAGAAGAGATACAATGAAGAAGCCAGGCTTAGGAAGGAAGCAGAAGAAGCACTTGCTGGAAAAAAGCAAGAGCTAGAGGTGATGAAACGGTTACACAAGGAAGAACAAGATACGTTGCAGTTACAAACACAAGCCTTGGAGCAAAAGCACCAAGACGAGTTGCGTCTTAGGCAAGATACAGAATATGTACTTTCTATAGAACGGGAGTGGATTCAGGACGTAAAGCATCAACTGGAAGCTAAGCGTTTGAAGGCTATGGAGTTTGAGAGCAAGTATAACCTCGAGCTATGTTCTGCGCTGTGTAAAGAAAGGAATGAGTTGGAGGCGACGAAGCAACTTCTTGAAACTTGCAACAGTGAACAAGAGAACCTGAATTCACAGGTCAGAACTTGGCAGGAGAAGCACGACCAAGAGTCGAGTCTTAGGAAAGAAACAGAGGATGCTCTTTCTAGAGGAAAACAAGAGCTCGAGACAGTGAAAGGGGCTACTCGACTCTTCCAACAAAGAAACAGATGCGATGCGACAAGAGAGGGACAATGCTCTCGCATTAGTCGAAGAGATCACAACAAAGCTAGCGGAAGAGCGTCAACCTCTACCATGCTTTATTTGCCCTATCTCACAGGCAAACCCATTTCATCTCTTACTTGCACAACAATCAACCTCGTAAATTAATATGTTTCGTCTAAATATTATTCGCAGGAGGTCATGAAAGATCCACACCTCACAGCCGATGGACATAGCTACGAAGCTGAAGATATTAGGACATGGTTTAGCACAGGCCACGATACCTCACCCGTGACAAATCTCAAGCTTCCTCATTGCAATCTTGTCCCAAACCGTGCTCTCCGGTCTGCGATTCAAGACTTGGTTTGATTCTTCTTCCTGCTTTTCCATCCGGTTTAGTCTTAAAGTTGAAATTTGATATTGGGCCTATCAGAATGGCCCCTCGCCAGTCTCTACTCTACTTGAATAATTGAATTTGTGATCCAGTTTTTTGCCACTCTAAATCTCTAATCATTCAGGAGTTTTTCCCATAAATATGCTGAATGGTCAACAATTCAGATTTCACTAATTATGTGAAATATGTGAGATTTGTGTAAAAGGTGTGTTTAATTATGTGAAATAATTAGGTAATTGATTCACAAAGTAGAGTTGTAGTTATACAAGTTTCTAATTCCTAAACCGACTGGGAAACATATATAACATACAGTATTAGATGAGACTAAGGGGGTATTGGATTGATGATTTAGGAGTATTTGTTTTTTCTTTTCAAATCACCATCTAGTATTTATAAAAATCACTTAAAATCCAAAGTTATTGAACTAATCATTTGTACAAATTATTTAAAATCCTCCATTATTGGAAAATTAAGATTTCACTAATAAAAACTGTTTTGAGGGATTTGTGAGAGATTTTCTAATTAAAAACAAAAATATCCAAATACCACCTTATGACTTATGAGGTGAGATTTTCCAAATCCCCTTAAAACTTTCTAGATTTGGATTTATCCAAATAACTCCAAACCATTGATACTATAAGCCCCCTAAATCTCTTAACTAGAAAAACAAATGAATATACATTATCGGCCATATCTCAGAAGTCGATATTATGATTTTGATTTTGAAATATATAAGAACACTAGTGATTTTGTGACGAAACACATGCCTAATTAACATTATGATTATATATTTTTTTGGAGATAGGAATAGGGATATACACAAATCTATGTGTATCTCTTAGTTTAGATACCCTCAAAACATTCATCGAGTGTTGTGGTATATTAACTTACACATTGAAGAGGGCCTTTCAGCCGTATTATTCGACACGCTTTTGGATCAATCTCTCTGCCTTTAGAATAGAAAATGCCGAACGGAGCTTGAAATTTTGATCATCTAAAACAGTGAGACCACCACATCCACACGTGTACTTTGAGGAATCTCTCTGTTAAGAAGGTGTGGATTCTTGTGGCTCAAGTTTTCAAGAAACGGAATAGGAATAGGAAGAGGATGGTCTCTCGTCAAAGCATAATTCAGGTTTGCCTTTGACATCTCCCACTCTTACCATTGACTTATTTATTCTTAGAGATCTGCTGCTAATTATAATTAAGGGTTTTGTTTTATGAATCTCTTATATATATATATATCTAACCCTAGCTAGCTTGAGAACAAATACAATGAAGAAGTGAAGCTTAGGAAAGAAGCAGGAGATGCACTTGCTAGAAAAAAATGAAGAGCTAAGGGTGATGAATCGGTCACACAAGGAAGAAGAAGGTCAATTGCAATTACAAACTCAAGCCATGAAGCAGAAGCATCAAAAGGAGTTGCGTATTAGGAAAGAAACAGAATATTCGCTTGCTATTGAACGGGAGAGGATAGAGAAGGTACAACTTCAACTGGAAACTTTTGAAAATGAAAATGTGAAATTGCGTCTGAAGGCTGAGGAGTTTGAGGGCAAGCACGACGTCGAGCTGAGTCTCAGAAAAGAAACAGAAACTGCGCTGGAAGCAACTGCTTGAAACTTGCAAGACAGAAGAAGAAAACCTGAATTCGCAGGTTAGGACTTGGCAGGACAAGTACGAGCAAGAGTCAAGCCAGAAGAGAGAAACAGAGGATGCTCTTTCTAGAGAGCTTGAGAATTCAAAATGGCTACTCGAATCTTACAACAATGAAACAGAGGCGCTGCGAGAAGAGAGGGACAATGCTCTCGCATTAGTCGACGAGATCACGACAAAGCAAACGGAATAGCGTCAACTTCCACCATCCTTTATTTGCCCTATCTCACAGGCAAACCTACATATTTACAAGAAGATTACTTGCACAACAGTCAACCTCGTAGACTAGTAACTAATATGCTTGTTTTGGTTTATACTATTCGCAGGAGGTCATGAAAGATCCACACCTCACAGCCGATGGACATAGCTACGAAGCTGAATATATTAAGACATGGTTTAGCACAGGTCACGATAACTCGCCCATGACAAATCTCAAGCTTCCTCATTGCAACCTTGTCCCAAACCGTGCTCTCCGTTCTGCGATTCAAGAGTTGGTTTGATTCTTCTCCCTGGTTTTCGATCCGGTTGAATCTTGAAAGCTGAAATTTGATATTGGGCCTATATTAATGGCCTCACGAGTCTCTCTCTACTCTACTATTTATATTGATGAGCCTTGCTTTAATTTGTGATCCAGTTTATAGATACTTTGAACTGACTCGTTACCGGGTCGTNGGCCCTTTTTTTTTTTTTTTTTTTACATATCCGAAAATGGGAATAAAGCCATTTTTTATCAGAACGGTAAAGAAGACAATTGTGCTTTTGTACACGCCTAAAACGCCATGAAAAGCCAAACATACAAAAGACCAATACAAAAAATAAAAGCAAGGCTAAAAGATCTCGATGTGTTGCCTTTTTTCGGTTGCAAGGAAAATAAAAGTCACGTGACAAACGGACAACGTGACACGTAATTCAGAAGTTTTTTTTTTTTTTTTTGACGACTTATTCAGAAGACTTATGTAATGGAACAGTGCTGTATTTACTTTTTCCTGATTTCGAAATATTTACGCCAATCTCAAAGTATTTTATTTGCTCCGTTTATGTACTTCTCTAACCTCTAAGGTGAAGGAAGGCCTAGTTAACAAGTCGAAACCCAAATCCACAGACCCAATCCTAGGTCTCCGATATTTTATCTTCTCGAAGCATTTATTACTGTTCATAAATTAAAACTGAATTTACTTTTTTTTTTTTTCATCTAGAAGTATATTAAAACAAGGATTACATGACGATAAACGTCAACCAAACTACTATGCCGGCGGATAACACGAAATCCCCGGAAAACATGCCCAGTTTGAGAGAAACTAAACTCCAACAAACTGAGAGACAAGGACAAACACGCTACCACATAAACCATACCATTCGCAAGGGAGCTACAGGATAAAACAAAGGAGATACTACGGGATTAAAAACGAAGGACAGCACCAACTCCGCAAACCCAGATACCAAGAGGAGCTTCAAACTTCTGGAGAACCACCATGAAACCCAAACCGAAGAAACCTTCCCTGGAAGAACACAAACTATCTACCAACTTAAGCCACCAGCCTTCCCAATCGCCAAAGATTACTAACTGGCAGAAGCACTCGAAGAGGAATAAGCTCTCGAACAGACGGGAAATAGCAACAGGGAACAGCCAACGGAGACAAATACCACCCAACAAACACCAAACTACTTTCCACTCAAAACCCAGACTTCATAACCCGGCCAAAGAACTGAATCCCGGATGCGGCGATGTCGGAAACGACGGAGAAGCGCCTCGATAGAAGCACCAAAGGGAAGATGAGCACTCAAACAGACAGGAAAGCAGACACCAAAAAACCGCCACACCTGACGGGAAGGATCGAAACCAGAGAGGAGACCGACCCTCGTGAAAACTCCAGAAGCTCAAAAGCATGAACGGCAACTCTCAAGACGGAGACAGCGAAAAACCACATCTAGATCAAGACCTAAAGGCTATAGAAGAGAGAATTGGAGATTGCAGCCACGCTACACCGAAGATCAAGTAGATCCGGAACCACTCATCTCACACGAACCTAGATCTGTCTAGATATGGAGAAATAACCCCTCAAGCAACTGCGACTTCTTCCATCACAGAGAAACCAAGCGAATAAAAGGACCAAGCTTAGAGACTAAGGAATGGAAGATCCCCGGAGAAACGGGACCGGAGATCCTAACGCTGACAACCAAAACCAGAAACCCGAGACCTCTCAGGCACACTTCGAGCAAACCGCGGCTCACATCACCATCGAAACTCCAAACTCGCCAACCACGAACAGCTAAAACCGAAATCTACAAACAGTAAACTGAATTTACCAATTTAGCTTTTTTACAAAAATTTAAACGAGCTATAGAGAGGAATAAATGAGAGAGAGAGAGAGAGAGACAAAAATGAGAGAGGAACAAGAACAAGAAAGTACGTAGATGTACAGAGGGACATAAGAAGAAGACAAGACAATGGCCTGCACATCTTTTTTACACATCGGTCAATAAACTTCCAGTATTGGCTCTGTCATCGCAACTTGTTACACCATACATACATATTATACACTCTATATTCACCTACAAGACAAACGTTTTTCAAATTTCTTTGTTTGTTTCTTTTCTTGCTTGCCTCTTTTTAATAATAAACTTTCAATTATTACTATTCAATGTTTCAATGTTCTTTGTAACAAACAGCTAAGAACCCAGCTCACCTTTTCCTTTCTTCTCTGCAACTAGTCTCTGTGTTCCGTAGCACAAAATATGTCATTCACACACAAAAAGCTATATATGTTTTACAAATAACAGACAGAAATTATAGTATTCTTGGGTTAAATATAGATGTTGAGGGAAAGCAATCAGATATTTTGATTACGTGTCGAGTCTAGCATATTATGCAAAAACCTAATAGACGCAAGGAAACTCAGCATGAGCGCCATGTATTATAGTAAAACCCAAGCTAACTTAAGCGTTTTAATTGGATTTCTTATTTAACGGCTTCTTTTTTTCTATGAAAGAAAACAAGATCAAGAAAGGATGATTAAGAGGTTATTATAATTAGCTCATGCCTGTATACTACTTTAATGGGAAAATCGCATTTTAAACCATGAATGTGACAAATGATAGCACTTTAAACCTTCAAGATTTTTCACTAGCACTTCAAACACTCAAACTATTTACTTTTACACTTTAAACCATAAAAATAACAATTTTTTACAAAATGCTGAAAAAGTCAATGAAAAAAAATTTAATACTTTAAATTTAATTAATGAAAAATTAAACGAAAAATTCTTAATAACTCGAACTCAATCATACAAATTTTATTTACCCCATTTCGACTTCTAAACATTCAATTATCTCTTCGAAACTCAATTATTAAACTTTTTTCCGTTAAGTTTTTCAGCATTTTGTAAAAATTGTTACTTTCGTGGTTTAAAGTGTGAGAGTAAATGGTTTGAGTGTTTGAAATGCTAGTGAAAAATCTTGAAGGTTTAAAGTGCTATCATTTGTCGTCTTCATGGTTTAAAATGCGATTTTCTCCTACTTTAATCGCCGTTTCATGGATTAAATTAATTTAGGAAACCATTTCTTTGTTACTAAATTTTTCTTCTTTGTCGGCCTTTTTCACATAAGCCATTTGTCGTGACATTATGTATTATATAGAGGTAGGAAAAGAAGATGAATAAGATATATATATAAGAAAAAAGACAGATGCGAAAAGGGCAGAGTGAGAATCAATTGGGGGAGAGAGAATCTTTACAGAGGGCACAACACTGGGAACGATCACGTTCTCTCATTCATTTCCCTCTCTACCTTTTTTTTTTGTCAATCTTTTCAATCGTAAATTCTTCATTATCATTATGACATTATCTTATTTCACGTAATGATTACAGGTTGAAAAAAATATACTCCCTCTGTTCCACAATATTAGATGTTATAGATTTTTCACATATATTCCCTCTGTTTCAGAAAACTTAATGTTTAAGGGAAAATATATCTGCAACTATTTGGATATATCTGGATCAAAACACATCCAGATATATCCACAAAACGTCCAGATACATTTTCCTTAAACATCAAGTTTTCTGAAACAGAGGGAATATTAAAAAACAATTAATATTTAACTATTAATGCATTGCTTTTTCATTTTAAATAACTATTAACCAATTAAAATTATAGAATTATCTTGAAGTTAACATTTTTATGACATTAATTAGCAAAAATATATTTAATAGTCTAAAACATCAAATAATAAATAACAAAACAAAAATCTTAAATATCAAGTGGAACAAAGAGAGTAATAAGTATTTAATGATTTTGCGTGTCATTCAATTCGATTTAGTATTTGCTATAGCGTAACAAACGAAAAGACAAAGAAGATAGGTCCGGTAAAAAAAAAAAAAAGACACGGCAGACCATTTGCATTGATTTCAGATCTATATTGATTATAGGAGAAATTTCAAAAATACACCTTTTTGGGTGTGAATTTTCAAAAATACACCTCTAGGGTGTCTATTTTCAAAAATACACTTTTTCATTGAGTAAAAGAACTCTAAACCCTAAAATATAAACCTCAAACCCTAAAATCTAACATTGAACCCTTAAATCTAACCCTAAACCCCAAAATCTAAACTCTAATTAAGGATTAGTGAACCCAAATTTATAGATTAAAACTAGGAAAAAGTGTAGTTTTGAAAATTGCTACACTAGAAATGTATTTTTGAAAATTTTCCCCTTAAGAGGTGTATTTCTCAAAATTTCTCTTGATTATATGGCGCATATAAAATTATTACTAAATGTTTTGATTATTTAAAGCCAGCATTAAATTTATATAGGTTTAGTTAATTTATTGTGTTGTGTCGTTTATAAACTGATATTGATAGATCCTAATCCTATTATTGGCGTAACGGCTACTACTCACTAAAAAGTATGACAAAATGAAGTGATCGTCTCTGTTTTGATATACTACTATATATGATAACTCTATACGCACAAGCTTTTTTTTTAATCTAAAATTATTTATAAGAAGAATCCAACGGTGTTGTTACTAGAACAAAAGTGACGATCTAAGATTACATAACTAAGATTAAGATTAGTCAAGTGTCTCAAAATAAGGAACAGGGAGTTCGGCAATCGATCAAAAGAAGAATTCAAATAAAAGAATATATATAGTTCGACAGATGATCAAGTAACGAACTTTACAAAGTGAGGCGTTCGACAAATTACAGTGTTTAAATCTAAGTTTTTTTTATCAACTTCCAACTAACTCTTAACCGTGTATTTTATAGCACAATACACTATTCAGATTGGTGAAGCCAAATTTGATTAATAGACTTTCTCTTTATGTGGACAGGCCTATTTAGAAGGATGCTTAATCTACTTCTAACAAACGGTTGGGATTTAAAGAAATGATGTTCCAGAATCACGAGCAACTTTAAACTTTTTCATTTTGTGCTATGTTTTGAATGATTATTCGAGGGAACGAACTTGATCTATAGCCTGCAGTTAGATAGTACGAATGACAACTCTCTTGACGCTTTGACCCTTAACAGTAATTATTCATCAAGAATCCCACATCTGTTTCTTTGATTTCTTATATTATACGTTAATTGCCTCTTCAGTCTCTTGAAATCTCCAAACCCACAGATTAATGTATTATATGTACTACTAAACATAAACTTGCCAACAGATTCACGAAGAATGTGATATTACTGAGGTTCCAACTAAAAATCAACGTTTTAAAATCGGTTGTTTAGATGATATTTACTACTCTCTCTGTCCCATTTTATAAGTTGCATTTCCCTAGGCAGTTTATAAAATGGGACATAGGAAGTAGTGAAAAACAAAAATAAATATAAATAACGAATTGCCATTTAGGTGGGTCTATATATACTCTAGAGTAGCCAATCAATTATTCGGCGTTTCCTTTTTTTTTTAGCAGTGACTAATTGATCACTAGATGCTAAACATCCTTAGGTCTGATTAGATAAGCTGTCAACTTGTTGAGCATTGCAAAAAGTAAAGAGTCTATAATAGTCTAGCGAAGACATTTTGAGATCCTCTTGATTTGGTCCACCGACCAATTTCAGCCCTATCCTCTAAACTATACTAACTACACATGCGATTCCAGTTACATACTTATATCTACTTTTCTCGTTTATCCTTAAACTATTGCACTTGCTAAGTTTTTTGTTTCTGGCTTTAAGTTGTCGTATTATTCCCTTTATATAGCATATCGAAGTTGAACAAAGCCAAGACTCAGAGGGAACCGCAATGTGGATCTTCATTGACATGCAAACACACCATCATTAGGAAACAAAAAAAAGTAAACTATATAGCCTCCTTTATACTTACGCAGCCTCTGGTTTTTTTTCTTCTTTTTCTTACTAATGAGTCTAATCATTACAGAGAACCAGGAACTTCTCTCCTAACCATTAATTACACAATCACTCAATTGCCTTTTGTTTTATTCATTAAACTTTTTTTAGGTTGTTCTGCCAAGATACGTAGCGTTTTTTTTTTTTTTTTTACATAGAGAAATCTTTTGAAGCGATCTCCGAACATGGCAAGCACATCATCCTTTTTTGTTCAGAATTTTTATTTTGACATTTATCGAATTCATCGTTAACAGAGTAATTTATTAATTGCTGTTTGATATTTCCGAGTAAGAAGTTAGAATGTAATTTGATGCGATAAACCGAGAATTAGAAAGAGATAGTTAAACCGTATATATACAGATTCTGCCCCGCAGCCTTAAGATTCCCCTCTGCCTAAAGAAAAATCATAGCGGTTACCTAGCTGACTCGATCCGGTTTACTTCTTATTACTCGCATTTCGGTTCAAGCCTGGTTCGATTGGTCCGGTTCTTGTCGTTGCTCTGTAACAGCGATTTGTTCCCCGGGGACGGAGAAGACGAAGACGACGACGACGACGACGAGAAGAGCTGTCCAAAGAAAAGGCCAGATTTCAGCGAAGAAACCGGAACATTAAGCACGGGCGTGATTCTGACATTAGCCGAGTATGATCTCGGCATTCCATGGTGCTGCTTCATCCTAGGTCCGCCGGTGAAGCTTCCGGGACTGCTCGAGCTTCTTTCCAGACCGTGATACACGATTTTACCGGATGCGTTAAGTCTCGGACTATCGGCGGTCACAGTGACACCCATGTTCGCCGATGATGTTGATCCGTCGACGGAAGGATTCGAGGGACGCCTGGGTTTGGCTAATCTGATCCTGGGTTGTTGGTTGGGGTTGTGTAAATGGGTCCGAGAGGGAGCGAAGGGATTGGGACTCGGTTTGTCGAGGTCGAGCGAGAGTCTGGGAAGCTCATCAATCTCGTGACCAGAGGACGAAGAGGAGGAGAGGGAGAGACGGGAAGAGGCGACTGAGATCGATTCGGAGATGTCAGTTTCCTTGAGCAACGGCGAGGCGGCGGAGGAGGATTTAGATCCACGGTGAAGCAATTGCTTAAACGATGACGTTTTGGGGTTTGAGGAGGAGGAAGAAGAAGATGTCGTTTTAACAGAATCCTGTGCCTTGAGCCTCTTGAGGCCTAAAAGCTCTCGCCATCTAGTCGTGCAACGTGGAGCTTTTGGGGAGAAGAGGTACGATTCCACGCCCGATATCTCCATCTCTAGTCTCCGGCATGATTTCAGCCCCTCCGCCGATCCTGTCGATTTGGTAGCCGTCTGTGGCTTCGTCTTCGGGCCAGAGAATTTCAAAGGTACGAGCTTCCCGTCCGAGAAGAGCTCGTCCGCGGAGAGCATTGTCACCGGATCTTCGTGACAAAACTCAAAATCAACCACTGGATCTTGGTTTTCCGTCTGCGCATCGGATTGAGACGGTGCCGGAGACTGTTCCCCGCCGAGGGAGGAAGAGCGTCTGTCTTCTCGGCTCGACCACCCGTACGAAGAGTAAACTCCGGAAGTTTTAACGCAGGCTGAAGCCATATCTCTGTGGGGGAAATGAACAATGTTCCGGGCATTTGCCGGCAATATCCAGACGGAGAAGAGAGAGAGAAAGAGAGATTCTGTGAGGGTTTGGAGCCAAGTGAGAGTGACAGAGACAAGCATTATATATACAGCTCATCCTCAGGTGCACCGTACGCTCTTTCGTTTACACCCGACCCGAGACTTTTTTTTTTTTTATATTTTTTATTTACTGGGACGGTCATTTTTTGATGGGCCGGATTAAACAATGTAATGTAATAGGCCCAAAATCAAATTTAATATTTGACAAATTTTACGTGAATGCATAATAAGTATGTTATTGATTAGGGAAATATGATGGACTCAGATCTGGTTCCTGTGAGCATTTTTTTTTTTTTTTCTTTTCTCCATAATGGTCACCTACCAATAATTGAGGCTGAACATAAGTACACGCTTGTGTATTAATGAGTGTATTTTAAGACAACCTTATATGTTTTCCCAGATTTTCTGATTATGTCGACGGAGATTTAATTAATCACGTTTCCTAGAGGACGAACCTGTTGGCTATCGGCAAACACTCTTCGATGTGCTATCTCTCGCTATAAGGGAAGTTCACAAGAACCAATACACAACTCACACCCTTGTTACAAAAAAGCCATACACCACTTACTGAATTGGAATTGTGATTAGTCTTTGGTTTGATTTCTGCGCAAGAACAAAGACGCAATTGTAAATTTGCTAAAAGTGAAAAAACTAGTAGTATATGATTAAGTTTAAAAAAACATCAAATCTTTAAAGGTTTCATGCCTGTGTGGCCGGTACTGATAATTACTATTCATCGATCGAGTAGATCAAATCTTTTTCAAGATAATATCAAAGTGACTCTTGGAGTGTACCTAGGGATCGAACATTAAAACCTGATAGCTCACCCACCGGTCTGAATATTTGTCTGAATTTAAAATTCAATCAAGGATCTACTTATACATCAGTAAGACAGTAACCATAATTTTGTGAATCATTCCAATTAATGATTTTGTTTATATTTTTATTTGTTTGTTTCATGTTCTCCGCTTAGCTATGTAGCAGTGGATCTTTTGGCTATATTGGCTCTGTTCTCGTCTCTATTGGACAATTTCTCCACTGATGGAGAATCAGTGATCTATAAAATCTTGTTTGACTCCAATATATATATATATATATAGTTGAGTGATGCGTCTCCTATTAAACTGTATTTTCTTACTGTTCGAAATCAAATTTTCTTTTAGTATACATGTATTATTGTCTAGGTAATTCGCCTTAGTCTCTATAACAAAAAAAGGCTGTAAAAGATCCGTGTTACTTTATAACTTGTGATCCTCAGCCGAAACAATAATTCGTATGCATGGGCTAAAATATATTACAACATTGTGTCATAATGGAGTGCACAATACCTCACATACTCTAAATATTTTGTGTCATAATGGAACGATACAACGTGGGAAGTACATTGAAAACTAAACTAAATAAGAACTCAAATAGTTTTTTTGGGTCTCCATCCAAAATATCAAAAGAATTGAAGTTTGACCAAGTCAACTTTAAAGGTTTTGTTGTTGTGTGCCATAACTTCCACTTCTCCAAGGTCACAAACGACAACATCGAACCCAATACATTCCCCCGCGCTTTCATTGAATCTTTACATATATCTATCATCTANTCCTTTTTTTTTTATTTTTTTTTTTTTTTTTTTTTGGGATAGATCATTCGTCTCGTTTCAGTATTTTAGCATTCAGTGACTGTATCGTTATTGTAATGGCTAATAAATCTTCCAAATTTTCCTTCTTGTTAAACTATAGTATCATATATGATGGTCTGAGGTAACGGGGAAGATGACACCAGCTTTGTTAATTATACACGTGGCACATCTATAAAATAGGCATACTGTATTTAAGGCCAAGTTTGATTATTTATATCTCTCTATAAAACCCATGTAATGATCATTAGTCAATTAATGTAAATTATTCACCGTTTTTTGTTTTTAATTATATAAGTTGTAGAATTTGGCAAAGAGCAAGATGAATGGTCCACGTCTTTGGGCCATGCGGGCCTTTCTCATCCAGCTGTTGCCATGAATTATTCATTGATTTACTCGGATTATGTTGTTTTTAAAACGATGCAATTGTGTTTATGACTACGACAAAACGATATAATTGGCATATTAAAGACGGAGATTACAATGCAAGACATTTGCCTGTGACGAAGGCAAAAAACAAATCAGAAAAACTGACATGTGTTTCGTAAACTACTAAAACTATTGTTCTAAATAATTAAACCATTCAGATCGACGGGTAGAAAATTAATTCCAATAGTAAACTAAATAGTAAGATGGACGCAGTTGCATTATTTAATTGTTGTCTCCTGTTTCATGGCAGCCATCCCACTGTTTATGTATAATGCATTGTTCGAGGATTAACACCAATTTACCAAAACCATTTGTCATTTATATTTCAGAACCATATGTATACAGAGTAATAATGCATTATTAAAGGTTTAACAACAATTTACCAAAACTATATGTCTTTTCTATTTCAAAACCACTACTTATCCCTAAAAAAACTCCAACCGTTTTATGCCACTACTCGAACTCTAATATCCATTTTTTATTTTTTGGAAAAATATCTTCAAAGACTATCAATTATTACTAACTTTTAACATGTTTGTCTTCTTATGGTATAAACCACATAAAATCCTGGTAGAAAATATACGAATATGAATTATCTATATACAGCCTCAGCTGTTCTATTATTATATCATTTTATATTTATATTTTCAATATAGTATTAGTATGTAACTATAATAATTTTTAAAGTGGGTCTTTGATGGAATTGCTAACACATATAATTATATTAGTATCAAAATTTACAATGATATTTTGGTTGCCATTTTAAAATAATACTACTTAATTAGTAGTTGTTCAACAGGAGAAAATTTCGAGCTTGATGGGAATAAAATACATAGAAGTTGACGGCTTCTTTTGGGCAATAATTACTACTTAAATCAAGGGTCTTCCTCCTCGGACACACCCAAATGATCCCAATAATCATTCTTCTCCCTCCCTCGCTCTCTTAATTAATCATCCGCTAATCAAATAAAACCTTAAACCTAGTGAGTAGAGAGAGAGAGAGAGAGAGAGAATCATGGAGGCGGAGGAAGAGAAGGAAAGTAGTATAAGCATGGTGGAGGCAAAGTTGCCGCCGGGATTCAGATTTCACCCTAAAGACGACGAGCTTGTTTGCGATTACTTGATGAGACGATCGCTTCACATTAATCAACCTCCTCCTCTCTTCTTGATCCAAGTCGATCTCAACAAGTGCGAGCCCTGGGACATCCCCAGTACGTCCATTACTCTCTAATATCTTGTTTTCTTTTTAACTATATGCTTAACTTAGTTTACATACATTAATTTTTTTTTAAGAAGTTTTTATAAATGGTTTGTCCACTAATCAAGACTAGCGAATTGCCTTCATGATTATATATGTTGCTCGTTAATTAGTGTTCATGAATCATGATCGTCTAGAAGTACCCAAACAAAATGTGGAATTTCTAGAGTGGGAAGATACATATCTATTATATACGTATACACTTATAATAATTCTTATAAACATATATTACGTATATTGCGAAATTTCTAGAGCTAGATAATGTACAAATAATTATATGAGAAGTTGACACTCTTGGCATTATCCTCAACCAAAATCCTTTAAAAAGCGTTGGATAAAATAAAAAAAGCTAGTAACGACGAATAAGTCAATTTCTAGATTTTGTTGGTTTATAGCCTGAGTGTGACATTTTTATAAAGTTAAAAATATAAGAAAATGCGTTCTGTTTGATCATAATTATTATTCTCCTTCTCCTTTGCTTACGCCTCTAATGGATTCTTGATTATTTTTCAAATCAAGATTATTGACCCTTCAACAGCGTGATTATTGAATGCTTTTAGTCGTCGTCATTCATTTGATGAAGATATTCTTCTTTATTCACACAAAGTGACAAACCACATTTGTTTTAATCCATTCATCTAACTTTCATGCACACGCGTTGGATTCCTATTCGATGCTTACATGACTGAAGAATCACATGTGTACATGCTTAGTTGAAAAATCCGCACGGATGTATACTGTAAATTATTATTTGTAACTACTATTAGTAATTACTAATAGCCGATATATCTGAATGTGGAATATATTAAAGAGAAAATATTGTTTCTCGTTTATGCCATCAAAATACTTCAAATTTAATCTGAACATTATCCTACGACTTTGTTTTTCTGTCAGCAAACGCACTCTCTTCTTTGTACTACTATTGGTTAGCCGAGTTATGTTTTAGCAGCTAGAGAACAGAATATTTTATTAACGTATTTAATTAAAAAAGATTTTGAATATGTTTGAAATGATCAGAAATGGCATGTGTGGGAGGGAAAGATTGGTATTTCTACAGCCAGAGAGATCGGAAATACGCTACGGGGCTGAGAACAAACCGAGCAACGGCCACCGGATATTGGAAAGCCACTGGCAAAGACAGAGCCATTCAAAGAAAGGGTAAGCTTGTTGGGATGAGGAAGACACTGGTCTTCTATCAAGGTCGAGCTCCTCGTGGTCGAAAAACCGATTGGGTCATGCACGAGTTCCGTCTCCAAGGAGGATCTTTTGATCCTCCCAATCATTCTCCAAAGGTACACAGATAAATTTCAGTTCTTGATCATCATCATCATTCATCAATCAATGTCTCGTTTAGCAAATCTGTAAAGAGTATAAATGTTTTCATGTGTTGTTGTTGTTGAGGAAATCAGGAAGACTGGGTCTTGTGTAGAGTGTTCCATAAGAATACCGAAGGAGTTTTATGTAGAGACAACATGGGAAGCTGTTTTGATGAGACAGCCTCTGCTTCTCTTCCTCCACTGATGGATTCTTACATCAACTTTGACCAAGAGCCCTCTTCTTACTTCACTGATGATCATCACTTCCTCATCAACGAGCAAGTGCCCTGCTTCTCCAATATGTCACAGAATCAAACCCTAAACAACTCAGTCTCTGAACTCAAGCCTCCTTGCAAGAACCCTAACACCTTGTTAAGTGATGCTTCAGCCCCACCCACGCTCCCAGGGCTCAACTCCTTCTCTTCTTCAGATCAGCTGGTTCTCAGAGCTCTGCTCAGTCAGCTCACAAAGATTGATGGAAGCCTCGTCGGGGCTAAGGAATCACAGATTTATGGACAAGGTAGCTCGGGGAGCCTCTTGACCAGCACAGTGCTTGGAATTGCTGATGTGGAGTGAGTGTAACGAGAGTTACTTCTTTCGGTATTATCCACCATATTCATGATTGGAACAATTCTTCAGGGTGGGAATAAGGTGTGCGTGTCAGACTGTACAAACATTTCCTCACTCTTGTACCCACTAGATTCATGTAAAATACCACTTAAGAATATTATTTATACATATGAATTTCATCCTAGTTCCCTTTGGTTTTAGGCGGCTATAGTTAACGAGCAAGAATCTTTAACTCTGTTTTGTGGTATTCGGATACAATCAATAGCATCTGCTGGAAGTCTGCAAAAGCTTTGACGCTGCAGCTAAGCCACTGAGTATGGCACCTTCGACGTTTGGGCTGACGCAGAAATCTCCACAGATTGCTAGATTCCTGTTTCTATCCCAGAGACACCTCTCCTCTACGGCTATGCTTTTGGCTGGGAACGCACTCCCCCTAGAGCAAACAGATGATCAATAAGTTGACAAGAGATAGCACAAGTACTACTTAAGAGTCAGGATGCTTTACCATCTGTGGGCTTTCATGAAAAAGGGGAGAGAACTAACAAGGCCTGAGCACTGAAACTCTTTGAACATCTCTTCAGCTATTTTGTCTAGTGTTTCGCTCGATAGCTTTTGGAGGCCTGTCTTGGCAATAACACTGTTGGCATAGTCTGGAGTAGAATGCAGTATCCATCTTTCACAAAAAAAATCAAGATAAGAAGCACTAAGATTTTAGAACTCCCATCTGCTAGAATATTGTGATTATTCCTTTTTTTTTTCCTTTTCTTTTTTGGTTAGTGAAGTGATATATACCTATCACTATCAGTAGACCGTCCTGGCTTAGTGCTCTCACAATGAGCCCAGCTCAAAATCTCTGAATTCTTGAAAGATAGTCCTTTTGCTGGTATCTGATTCAAGAATCACAGAATATGCAAACAATAGAGATTAGCTAAGGAACTACTTTGGCCAGTAGATTGATCTATAAACATTGATTACACAGTGGACAAGCAGAGATCTTACCAAAGACAATGGCTCCTCAAAAGCTAGCATAAGAGAGAAGCATGGTAGAACAGGAATATGTTGCAGCTTAGTTGCCAACTCCGGGACTAGATTTAAGTCTGTGTTAAGGAAAGCAAACAAAACTGTAAGAGGACTGAAACGGTAACTCTAAGAGGAGTGAGTTTGTGGAGATCTAACCCAGAGGCGGTGGGAGTCCGGTAACTTGGGTAAACCTTGGAGAAACAATGTTTTTATCAGATGCAACCAATCCATGGAAACGACCCAAGTTTTCTCCATTAGAATCTTTCAACAGCCATGGTAACTCTTCCTCCAACCATTCCAGCTTGGCAATACCAGTTCCAAAAATACTTTCAACACCTAGGATGAAGATCACCACATTCACAGAGAGTGATGTTTCAGAGGTTTTGAGTTAAATCTCCGAGAGCAGAAAGGTTAGAGGATTTAGAAAAAGTACCAGACTCGTGGCACATGGCCTTTGATATAGAGTTCATGCCCGGAACACCCACATACTTCTTCGCATCCCCTTCCTAGACATTATATTTAAAGAAGCCTCAAACAAAACGATCCTGCATACAAAATGCATAAGCAGGAAACGGATGATCACACTGAACCTGTTGGATGCCAAGAAACTTGTTGGAGGCACAATCGAAACTCCCAAAAACTTGTTTCCATTCAGAAACGAACCCTCTCGACTCCCAGTCGTGAACTAGGGCCACTGCATCAGAGTTGGTCACACAGAAAAATGGAGCTCCATGGTCGAACATCAACTCCTTCCCATCTTTGCCAATCTCCCTATCAAAAAGGGAAACACTTTCCAAGTTTCATTGGAACCACCACAAATAAACAATCCCTCTGCTCTTTTTTTCTAACTCTATCTTCTGTACATCACTTTTTATCAATTGGGGGAGGGAAAGGAACCTTCTTTGAGACATGCGTCCACCGGGTCCACGACCGGACTCGAAGATTGTGACGGCGACGCCATTCTTGGCCAGAGTCGACGCGCACACGGCTCCGGAAACTGCTCTCCCATTTAATAATCAATGACCGAAACTTATTTCCACAATAATCGAAATTTATCAATGAGAGTGAGAGAAACTAACTTCCGCTTCCGATTACGGCGACCTTCATTGCGATGGAAACGCTGCTCATTTGCTCCTCCTATATCCTTATCGCCGGCGAATTTGTGACTGCCATCGTTTGCACTCTTGCTGCGTCATCCTCGAAAAACACTACGTGCCGTTTCACTATTTTGGCTATGCAGTTTAACATTCTAAAAACAACAGATCGTCTCTTGACTTTTGGAACAAGGTTGGACTCGGTTCATTAAGCACTTCATTGTCAATGCTGCAGGTTCGTTTGATTTGAGTAAACCGGAAGCTTTAGGATAGTTGGGCTTGCTCACAGTAAAACCCAACACGGAGAAACGGGCCCAATCGACTAACAGGGAGTTTTATTCTCTCGAGTCACGTGCTTTTTCTAAATTTGGTTTTCCTTATAAAAAAACTGTGTTAAAAAAATCCGAAATCGGAATTAAATCAGGATTACTGAAGCGGAAATTCTAACATATTTTGTATATTTTTAAACATTTTTGTATATGTAACTTGTATATAAGTAACACATCAATATGATATTGTTATTTTAATTATGAAATGTGAATCATAGGCATAGGCATAGGTAGGCCTGGGATTATTTACCCATATCCGAATACCCGTACCCGAAATACCCGAAAATATCCGGAATCGAACCGATCCGATATAAGTTAATTTACCCGATGGGTAAAATATTTGAATACCCATGGGTATCGGGTAATACCCGAACCGAATCGATACCCAAATGGGTAACCCGAATTACCCGAATTATAATTAATATTTTTTATTTTTTGAATATTTCTATGAGTTTTCGTATATATTACAATTTTTTTATTTTTCTAATTTATTTTTTTGGATTTTCAGATATTTTTGGAGTTTTTGTGAATATTTTTTGAGATTTTGAATATATTTTTGGGTTTTCAGATATATATTTTTAGGCTTTTGGGTAAAGTTTTGGTTATTTGAGTAAATTTTGGGTATAATGGGTAACCCGTGGGTTATCCGCGGGTTACCCGAAACCTATCCGAAAAACAAGCGATACCCGAATGGGTATAAACTTCAGCTACTCGAAATACATGTATCCGAATGAAACCTACCCATACCCGATCCGAATACCCGAAATCCCAGCCCTAGGCATAGGCATTAGCAAATACTACCTATTGTGAGTTGTATTATTAGCTTGAGCAACTTGGCGATCAGTAATTTCGCGATATGTTCACATGAGTTTGTTGTAGGGAATCTCAAAAAACAAAAACAAAGATAGATTTGCTCAAAAAGCTTCATTGAGAAAGATTAAGCTAGGAGATAAAATGTAAATAGCTCATTAAGAAGCTTTATTGAGTGCAGAAAATATAAAAAGGGAAAGACTTTAACTTGTCACCAAGAATAAAATAGTTTTGATTGATTGATTCATGAAATACAAGAAAGGAAGAGCTGCTTTTAGAGGCAACTCAAAGGTTACATCTCTTGTAGGGTTTAGGCATGAAATACACAACCATTCTCTTTGGCATTCTGCATCTTGTAGTTTGCCATCAACATCAACAGAAACTGAAGCCACGACCCATCATTTATCAAAACCCAAGACAGCATATTTCATCAAACCTTCTCAATTCCAAACTTATCAAACTTAACCAGCTTGCATAATCTCTTTCTCTAGCTATCATTCGAACCACAAACCATTATATCCTTCTCAATACATCAAATGGCAGTTTACATCACTTGTTCTGTCTCAGACTGAAAAGACAGAGGCATTACCGTGAGACAGTCATAGATTAGAGAAGCTTGTTCGCTCTGTGGTTTCCCGAAAGCTAAACTTGGAATCGCAGAGATAGCCTTCTTCTGGACAAATTAAGCGGAAGCTTTAAGCTTGTGAAGACAAAATCCATGAATCGACTGGAAATTGGCAATTAGGCCAAGTCGATTATCCAGATTGCACGCCATTTTTTGTAAAAAAAGCGTTGACGGTTCACCGCAAATCACCACCGATTTTGATTAATCTGTTCGGTGGGTCACCGTTGCACGTTTTTTTGACCGATTACTCACTGAAATCGGGGATTTTTTGAACACATAAAAAAACTGATAAAGCAGGCAGGTGTGAGATTCTGATTGGAGAAAGGAGTTGGGCCTTTAAATTGTACAAGATAACATGCTTTGCTAGTCAAATTAGTCCAAGTAATATATTTTATTTTGTCAAGCAAATAACATAAGAAAATAAGAAAATAAAAAATAAAAAATTGGCAAAGTGTAAAAAGCGGCTTTTTGGTTCCCAATCGCGCACGTGTAGGTAAAATCAGCCACCGACCATCCTTGTTTGTCGTTAACTTGTCTCCGGCTCCTCCGATCATCGTCGTTTTCGTTTCAATTGAATTCTCGGGACTTGATTTTACCGCTCCAGGTGTGTCTAGGGTTTTTCGCCGACTCTTTCTTCGATTCGGGTAAGCGTATTTAGGCTTGGCGCGTGTTGGATTATAAAATAATAATTAATTCGTAAAGAAAAGGTTTGACCTTGTTTTGACTAATTCATAAAAAAGACCAGTTTCAGGTGAATAATAAAAATAAATAAAATTACAATACATGGTGTGTGGGAATGGCAGAGGGTGAGAATATGAATGCTGTTGTCGAGCCGAATTCTCTTGTTTCTCCTCAGCAGAATCAGAATCAGAATCAGAATGTACGGAGAGCTATGCGACCAAGGATGTAAGATTTGGTGACTAATCATTAAAGCTAATTAGTGATCATATTAATATATATGGTTTTACGTACGTACTAACAATCTTGTATATGTTATATCTGATTTGTGTTCAGCTTAAAAATCATAATTGAGAAGTTGAGTGCAATGAGTGCAATGAGTGCAAGGAGTGCAAGGAACGATAGTCATGCTGCCTCGCAACGAAAGTTTCTCCTTCTTACAAACCTTGTAGAGGATAAACTCATCAAGTTGGCCACTTCAGTGGTTGGTTACAATATTCTTGAATTCATTATTTGTTTTTTAGCTAGTGGATCATCACTTGCACTCTATATATATATATTGATGATTTTTGCAGGAGGATTACTTAGATTTACGATATCTTGAACCCCGCGTAGAGAAAATTTTGAGAGATCTTAAAGGATTCTTTTCTCAGCGCCGACGTCGTATGCATGCTTCTCTTGGCGTTTCATCACCATCACCACATCAAACTATCCATGCCACCACCCCTCTTAATAATTATCACAACTTTGCACCTGCATTAACTTTTCAATCTGGAGCAGGTACATCAACATCAACATCAACATCAGCATCAACATCACATATCACTCTCTAATTATATACAAATCTTTTGATGACGTGGACATGCATTGCAGGAATTCCTGTCAGCAGTATAACACCTGGCTTTCACATTGATCAGTCTCTCAATGTTTCAGCTATTGGCTCTGACCTGCAGAGACAGCAAACTGCTAATTATCAGATGGTTGATCTAATTTCTAGGCCAATTAATACTTCTGGGATCTGCAGTAGCAGGAACACCCTACCGCTTCCTGCTAGGCCTCTAATTCAACCTGTTGACCAGTTTCAGGCTGCGTCCCAAATGCACAGTAATTAATCTCTCTAGCTAGCTACCTAACACTCTTTCATGTTAATTTTTTTTTTAATTATTTAATTATTCATCTAATGAACAAGTTTGTTTCAGGATACTTTATGAGCAGCAATGCTGTTCCTTTTGGTTCAGCCAATCTCTACGGAGTTTCTCCACTGCACCCCAATCCTATGCCGAGAGTTGCGTCTACCCTGGCAAGTAATCAGTCAAATCTGCAAGGAATGCAACAAACTCATGCGAGTTTCCAATCTGCTTCCACTAATTACAATCAAAATATGGCTCATGGGTTTCACTTTTACCAAGGAGTACAACACCTTTATCCTCAACATCATCTACTGGTATACAGGGATGCTTACCAGACTCAACCTGCTACTCCTGGACCAAGCTTGCAAGTTTACAAAGAAGCTCTTCAACAACAGGCCAATAACCGTTTCAAGCACAACGCTTTTGTTAAAGACCAATGTTTTGCTACTCACCTCAGGTCTTCTCCATCTTCCCCACCACATCCTCGTGATCATAACCAGTCGGCATCAGTCCTCCTGCAAAGGCCACCGTCATCTCTACAGAACTCAGCTCAAACATCAGAAAAAAACAGTAACGGAGACAGACAACATGTTGTGGTCAACCTGTGTAAAACAACTCCTACGCAGCCTCAAGTTGTTCATCACTTCTCGTCTGCCAGAGCGCCTGTAGTCAGCGCCCAAGCTGTTTCTGCTCCAGATGGTAAACAGGTCAACGGAAAAGATCGTTGTCGAGAGATAATGGATCTGAGGCGGTGGCTTCTGTTTATGATCCATGCACGTAAATGCAGCGCAACGGAAGACAAGTGTGCGAGCAAGCACTGCTCTCTTGCCAAGAAGCTAGTGATGCATACGGAACGCTGCAAGATCCCTGACTGCACATATCCGCGTTGTCAGAAAACTCAGAGGTGGCTTCTTCATTGCAACGAGTGCAAGGACGAGTCGTGCCTTGTCTGTGTATATGTCAAAGAGTTTTACAAGAAGCAAAAACCAATAAGTTCACAAGCATACAAGAAAAGAGGCAATGTTGATGATGATGATCTGCAACAAGCCTCGATTAAGCGCCTAAAAATAGAGCAACCCTCCCAAAATGCCACTCCTGAGACGAAGAGCAATTCTTCTTCAGTGGATATGCAAAGTGATGACTGCAGAAGTGAGGTTAAGCCTATGGACATAGATGTTCCCGTTACCCGGGAGCTGGAGAAGCATGTTGCTGAAGATACTCCCAAGGGAAGAAATGGTGATGACAAAACTATTCGTTTACTGGATGAAATGAGTGCACAAAAGGAACAAAATGTGGACGCGTCTAAGATGGAAGTCTCTTCACTCGTTGAATTGCTTACTCCAGAGCAAGTCAAGGAGCATATCCGCGGTCTTCGCCAGTGGGTAGGACAGGTAAACATTCAAACTAGTAAGGTTTCTTTATGTTTGATATGTTATTATGAAATGCCTCTTTCTTGGTTCTCTGATGCTGGTGGTGGTTTTTGTTTCAGAGTAAAAGCAAGGCAGACAAAAACAGAGCAATGGGGTGCTCCGTGTCGGTGAATGCGTGCCAGCTATGTGGTGTTGAGAGGCTTGTGTTTGAGCCGATACCTATTTACTGCTCACCTTGTGGTGTACGCATCAAGAGAAATGCCTTGCATTATAGTGTCGTGGCTGGTGAGTCAGCCCATAATGTCTGCGCACATTGCTACAATGAAGCGCGTGAAAACTCTGTTTCTGTTGATGGAACTTGTATACCAAAAACAAGGCTTGAGAAGAAGAAAAACGATGAACAAATTGAGGAAGGGGTATGCATGCCTTATATACTTGCTTCTTCTGTCTTTTTTTTTTTTTTTTTTTGTTGGCTTGTGTCTGAACGAGTAAGTGGTTTGATGCAGTGGGTGCAATGTGATAAGTGTGAAGCCTGGCAGCATCAAATATGTGGTTTGTTCAACAGCCGAATGAATCATGGGGAAGCCACAAAGTACACTTGCCCTAATTGCTATATACAAGAGGTGGAAGAAGGAGAAAGAAGTCCTTTACCACAGAGTGCCATTCCGGGTGCAAATAGTTTACCAGTCACTAGTCTTAGCAACCATATAGAGCAGCGCTTATTCAAAAACTTGAACAAGGAAAGACATGAGAGAGCTAGACTTGAAGGAAAAACTTACGAGGAGGTCTTATAATCTCTAACTCTTTTGATGATGTTAGTTTTCCTCTGCTAAACAACTATGATGTTGTAACCTTGGTAATTGATGTGTGTCAGGTCCCTGGAGCCGAATCACTAGCTGTCAGAGTTGTGGCATCGGTCGACAAAGTATTGGAAATAAAGGAGCGTTTCCTTGAGCTTTTCCGAGAAGAAAATTATCCATCTGAGTTCCCTTATAAATCCAAGGTACGTATATATTGGTTTTTTCATGATATATATGCTTATTGACTTAGAGATGTACAGTATCTATACATTTTGTTTTTGTGTATTTCAGGTCATATTGTTGTTTCAGAAGATTGAAAGTGTGGAAGTATGCTTATTTGGGATGTTCGTACAAGAATTTGGAACAGAATGTGGAGCTCCCAATGAGAGGAGAGTATACATTTCGTATCTGGACTCGGTTAAGTATTTCAGACCAGAGGTGAGAACAGTCTCTGGAGAAGCCCTGCGCACGTTTGTCTACCATCAAATTCTTGTAAGCCACTTTTTCTTCCTCTATTAGGTTTCAGCTTCATTGAGAAGACATGCTTTGACTTGTTCCGATTTTTCATTGCAGATTGGTTATCTCGACTATTGTAAGAAACGTGGCTTTACAAGCTGCTATATATGGGCATGCCCTCCACTTAAGGGTGAAGACTATATTCTTTATTGTCATCCTGAAATCCAAAAGACGCCAAAGACTGACAAACTAAGGGACTGGTACGAAATCAACCTGTCTTGTTTGTCAAGTGTAAAGGTATACATTTGGTTGTTGGATTTTCTTATTAAGTCAAGTCACGCTCGTTTCTTCTCTTTTCAGGTACTTGGCAATGCTAAAGAAAGCTTCCAAGGAAGATGTGGTGGTTGAATGTACAAACCTCTATGATCAATTCTTTGCCCAGTCTGGGGAATGCAGAGATAATGTAACTGCTGCAAGGTTGCCATATTTCGATGGGGACTACTGGCCAGGTGCTGCTGAGGATTTACTACAACAAATGCGCCAAGAAGACGATGATGCATTTTCTACGACTAAGTTAAATAGAAAAGGATTGACCAAAAAGGTCATATCCAAAAGAGCCCTAAGAGCATTTGGCCAGCTGGACCTCTCTGTCAATGCCTCCAAGGATCGTCTCCTGATGCAAAAAGTAACTTTTTCTCATTCATTCATTGGATCATCTTGCTTCCTACTGCTCATGCATTTTCTTCCTGTGTGTAGCTCGGTGAGATCATTTGTCCGATGAAGGAAGATTTCATCATGGTTTATCTGCAACACTGCTGCAAGCACTGTTGCAATCCTATGGTCTCTGGAAATCGGTGGGTTTGCAGTCACTGCAAGAACTTTCAGATCTGTGACAAGTAAGATCTCTGCTACATGATCATATATATATATATATATATATATATATATATATATATTCAGGT
>OVBJ01000780.1:0-42126 GCA_900406535.1 Noccaea bulbosa | reverse complement strand
TTGCAAGATTAATGAGCATGTAAAACGACTCTGTACATAATCCATGAGAGATAGAGACAGATATATCTACATTTGCATATGAGTGTGTTCAAAGGAAGTGAAGTTGCAGACCTGAACACATTTTCGAACTGCAAAGTCCAGACCCCATCCATGAATTAAATCGTTCTGCAGTTACAAGGTAACAGTTGGAATTTGCTGAAGAGAAAATTTTCTGAGTTCCTTTAAACAAAGACGACTCGGAATTGGTTCTTTTGCGTACCTGAATCATATGCCACACACATCGCCATGCCTTACGGGAGAAAACAGGAGCCATAATCTCGACGAATCTGATTGTGGTGTACATAAGCAAGAATGATGTAACTATTCACTCTATATGCAAATCAATCTTGATGCGTTAGATCATCTATGAAATGGTAAAGTAGCATACGCTGCACAAGGGGGTAAATTTGGGTCACTGCACCAGCCATTCCTCTCCTCAGCATGCCTGCAAGAAAATATCAGAGGAGGTATGGAGTAAGCGCAGGGCGTTGAACATGATTGATCTGTGCAAATCATCTGTATTATCCTAACTTGTGCACTTCAGTGTCGTCTCTTTTCTTTGTCATCTCCCAAGTGAGCCCTTCATACGGCTCTAAACCAGGCTGTGAGATTTCCAAACCATGTTTCTTCACCACCGCCAGATATCTGTCAAAAGAAACTAAATTTTCATAACTTGGAAATGGCCATTATAAGAAAGTCAAAAGCTTCAAAAACATACTTTTCAGAATCAAAGTGTTCTACTCCAAGATCCTCGTCCCATATAAAGATATATTCATAAGGAGCAACTATGTCGGGATGAAGAAACCGCTTGGCGTACCACCTTCACGGAAAATGCATAGATTTTTTTTAAAACAAATCTGTCAGTACATAGCAATTTTTTACTTGGAGGAAGATTGGCGTTCCTACTTAGGAAATTAGCCGCTAACCATTTCGTTTGTTTCCGAATGCTCACATGAATGGCTCGCTTGGACCATTCGAATTCTTCCCATTCGCTGGCCCGGCCATCATAGTGAAACAGCATTATAGTGAAGTTATCTGAGAACTGAGAAATGCAGAGTTAAGCAATGAGAAGACAAAGAAGGAATGCATAAAATAAGTATGGGAGGCAGGAGGATACCTTCTTCAGTGCAGCTTCTATATTTTGCCTCTGATCATAACCAACCGTAAATGTTACTAGATACCGCTGCTTGATTGGTAAATCCTGCATGCCATACCAACGAAATGTGACAAGATCTTGAAAGCCATGCCAATGTAAAACAAGCCAGTAGATATCAAAATGTATAGACCTCATTAGGGTCACCCCACAATCGACGGAGGTATAAATCAGATTCAGGTGTGACTATATCTGGAGGTAGCCTCTCAGCACCACGGGGGTTAGTAGGAACCCATATCTGCAAGCAATAGCTCAAAAGTTCTATCACCAATCTTTTTTACTAAAGCATAGAAGAAAAAACTAGCAAGCAGCGAGTCCCAACCTTGGTGTCATTAAAGTTATAGGGAGGATCAGGGATGTCGTCTTTCTTGACTTTGAGTGCCTTTGTGGAAGACCAAGAACCAAACAGTCCTTGTCTAGATATGTCTGAGTACTTATCCCCAATGTACGCTAGATCGATCGAAGGAAACAATGTGGACGGAAGATTCATCTAACCATTGTAAAAACAAAGCAAATGATGACACACATAACCGAGTTTAAACTGAACGGGAAAAGGTATAGAAAATCTCTATCTCTTACCTTAGTTAAGGTAATGGTTGGGAAGGTAATACCCATAAGGAAACCAACGATAACCCCGAAAAAGGATGTTAGAAGAAGCCTCATCATTTGGCCTGGTCTTCTCATTTTGACAAAACTGGTGTACCTACAGGTTGTTATCTGATATCTACAGGATTCACTTTGTTTGCATCGTTCGATTCCTTCAACTACATACGAACACAGATACATCAGAGAAAGACAAACATGAACAACAATCAACAGTGAGAGTGGGAATTCAAAATCCTAAACCAGCATTCCCAAGCAGAATCACAAATGCAATTGCAGCATTTCAATCACTCATTGTTCTCTATACCATGCGATTGCGTCTAACTTAATTTAAAATTAACTGAAAATTCACCCAAGTCACCTACGATCACACCAAAAAAAACAATCCAATCTAAATTGAGAAATTCTCAAACACAAAACCAGCAATTTGCTTCTCGTTACCATTACTGAGTCGAAATTTCAGACTGCACTCGAAATTCTATTCACGGGAACAATTTTTATCGCCCCAATTGAACATAATCACGGACAAAATTCCGGAAAAAGCGAAGAGCATGGGACCACATACCGAAATGGAAACGAGGAAAGGGACACAATTTACGGTCCTGTCTGACAATTGGCGACAGAGAAACACACAAAAATTCAGAATCCGACGAAACACAGAATTCTACTCATAAAGCGTCGGTGGCCAAGAGTAACGGAGCAAAACGGATTCCACTTCAACGTTTCGAGATCTTCAGCTTATGAAAACGGAAATGGTCCACGCTTTGTCGAAATTACTGCAGGGAAAACGGCAAATTCGGCGGCTCAAAAACTCGGAAAAAAATTGTGACGAAATGTCTGTGAATTCCGGGTTAAGTTGATCAATCAAAACACCTCATAATTTTTTACTTCGTATCGATCAAGGCCCAGTAAAGGCCTAATCTATCTAAATTTGGGCCTTTCATCCAGACCTCTTTGAAAAGGACATGTGATACACGTGCCCGAAGGCCGAAGCACTTTTATAAGTGGCAAAAAGCACCGTTAAGCTAACCACGTGGCAGCTAAACAAATAAAATGGTAATCAATATTAAGAAATCAAGATTAATCATAATCATAATCATGAATGTGCCTATTCAGAATATTTAAAAAAAAAAAAAAACACAAATCAAGATGTGTCAACCTAAGGTTTTTTTAATTGATATTAGTTTTTTAATTTATCACAAATTAAGTGGTGTCAACCTATGGTTTTCTTAATCTATATTATAAGAAATAGTATAACGTGTAATCAAGTTTAGCATATTTGATCTTTAAAGGTTTTCATTGTTTAACACTTTAACTAAAGTTATAGTTACAAATTTTTTTTTCTTAAATTGTGAAAGATGAAAGTTCTAATAATAGGTCTTTTTATCTGGTTCAAATAAATATTTAGTAGTTTCCAAAACGAATTTTAAGATATGATCTGACTTGTAAGGTGCATCCAGGATTAGTAGATTAACTAATAACTACGCACATATATGGAATATACTTTGAAAAACTTTCCCTTTCGACACAACGACGTCGTACCACTCTTGAACTGCCAAACAACATAAAACAAAAATACGACTTGGATTTTCCCATTTTGAAAAATAAAAATTTAAAAACGAAAAAGCTCAGATCTTTTCTTCCTTTGTGTCTGAGATTTTCTCCTCCTATGTTTCAACATTGAACTTTAATAATTAAATGTATTTTTCTGTTGGAGTTTCCAGCAGAAATTGAAACTTGGTGGAATCTTTAATTCGACTGATTTTTTTTCCTGGGGTTTCTTTTCCGGGCTCGTGTCGTGGGATTTTGCAGCAGCCTGAGGACGATGTCATCATCGCCGGACATTGCCGGAATCCTGGAGAACACGAAGGAGCTTGATCGGTTAAGGAAAGATCAAGAGGAAGTTCTCGTGGAGATCAACAAGATGCATAAGAAGCTTCAAGCTAGTAAGTATTTTCCCATTTTGAACCAAATTATGGTAATTTACTACCCACTTTTGTGATGATCCGAGACATGTTTCGATCTTCTTCTCTTATCGTCATTTCAATTGGTATTTGATTGTGTTTGATTCGTTGTGGTTTCTGATCATTTGGGGTTTGGATCTTGAAGTAATTAACCAAGTTAATTAGAAATGTTGCTGATGTCAAAAAAAAAAATTAGAAATGTTGCTAAAATTCCATATAAGACTACTTTAATACGAATTAGATGCTGGTAAATTCGAATCTGTTGAATATGATCATCTACCAAGAAACAGAGACTTGAAGCCTTTTTGTAATTTTAGAGATTTTAACTTTATGTACATGATTCAATGTAAAAAATGGATTTAGCCCATTTTATAGTTTTTTTTCCTTTAGACAGTTGTTCTTGCGAATCTCTAACTTGTTTGAGGATTCTTAATTTTCTCAACCCTGATTTCGTAATTAGAAAGTACCCCACATTTGGGATCTTATCTATTATGGAAACAAACTAAGGAGAATCTGAAATTAGCTCTTCTTGAGGGGTGTAGAATCACATAGTTGGTGAAGCTCATCATAGCTTAGATGGCTTGGACTTGGTGATTTATGTGGCTGACGCGTGGTTGTGTTGAAATGCAGCGCCTGAGATAGTTGAGAAGCCCGGTGATACTTCATTGTCAAAGCTTAAAAACCTGTACATTCAAGCAAAAGAGCTTTCAGAAAGTGAAGTAACGTAAGCCCATATTTCTTCTTCATTTCCTTTTGAAATGTTACATGGACGAGTATTGGATTACTAAAAGCTCTGTTTTTAACGCAGCGTTTCAAACATCCTGCTTACTCAGTTGGATTCCCTGCTTCCCTCTGGACCAACTGGGCAACAACGCAGAAAGATAGGTATACTTCGACTACCATTTAGGCTTGTGAGAAAGCGAAGACTTGTCAAAACTTCTTTAATGATTTGTTATATAAGAGGGATTAAGATTTTCCGATGCTTGTAATGATATCACATAAGTGGCAGAAGGCAACGATCAGAAGAGGAAGAGAATGAAAGTAGATTCAGATGTGACAAGAGTTTCTCCTTCCATGAGAAATCAAATCGAGGCCTATGCCAGTCTAAGGGGTGAACAGGTACACACGCAACATCTACTTTCTTTCTGTGAGCTGAATCACTAAAAGCGGAAAATCATCATGACACTTTCTTTACGTCTAGGTTGCTGCAAGAGTCACGGCCGATGATGCCGAGAAGGATGAATGGTTTGTGGTGAAAGTTATTCACTTCGATAGAGAAACAAAAGAGTAAGCTTTTGGACCGTTATGATGCAATTATATATATGTTTTTGTCCCAATGGATTCATAAATGGGTCTAAAAAAGGCTCAAACTTTTGGGACAGAGTTGAAGTACTCGATGAAGAACCAGGAGAGGATGAAGAAGGAGGTGGCCAGAGGTAATATTACTGGAAAAAAAACTCTGAAACTTTTGCATTGATTTGTGAATAATTTTGCTGATTGTTCTCTTGTAATCTTGTAGGACCTATAAACTATCAATGTCGTGTATTTTACCGTTTCCAAAACGGAATGATCCTTCAAGCACACAAGAGTTTCTACCAGGGAAACACGTCTTAGCTGTATATCCAGGAACCACAGCACTTTACAAGGCTACTGTTATTAGTACCCCACGAAAGGTTAGTTTTTTTTCTTTTCTTTTGCAGCACCATTTCAATCTTGATTCAGCAATGTTAAAGGGAAGAAAAAACTAACCTCTAGATGCTTAAACCTGCATGTTGCACATCTGATTCCAGAGGAAGTCTGACGAGTAAGTTCCTCCACAGTTTTGCTCATATCCATTGGAAAATATTTAAGCATCCCAAATGCTTATTTATGATAAATTCTTGATCCCACCAGGTACTTGCTAGAGTTCGATGACGATGAAGAAGACGGAGCATTGCCTCAAAGAACAGTGCCTTTCCACAATGTGGTAGCTTTACCAGAAGGCCATCGCCAGTGAAGTTTTCAGATGGATACATTGGAATAAGAGTCTCTTCATGTTTGTTTCTTTGAGGCTCAATCCAAAGTTAAAAGCTGTTGCCTTTTGACTGAAGAATAAATAAGGTAGGTTTGTTTTGTATTCATCGTGGGGAAAAGCTACTCTAGTGTAACGTAATATATGAATGTGTATATATGTCATGTTGAGACGCAGTGTTGAACACAAAAGAAACTCTTTTTTGTTTTTATGAAATTGACGTTTACTAGTTTTGGGGAAGAAAAACTGAAGCCTACTTTAAACAACAGTGAAAGAGAAATTGGAAAAGAAGACGAGCATCAGTGACTGCTACTTCTTGGCTAATCGCTGGTTGAGCAAACAAAGTGGTTAATTGTATTTAGTAGAAATTGATCCGTTAGTAGAAGACCAGTTAAGTAATTTTAGTAAACCGATCTAGTATGACCCGGTCCGGCCGATTGGTGAGACGGACGGGCCTAGATGGGCTGAGACTGGGCTACGAGGTTTATCTCAAACGGTGTCGTAGAGACATGATGGCAAGTCAAGGGTATATTTGTCAAAATAGAGCTCAATCCAACATCATTAGGGTTTTTGTTCCAAGCTCTTCTTATTTTTCGTTTGTCCTCATCGTCGTCTGCAACTCTTCTCGTCATCGTTTAAGAGGTTAAGAAACTCATATACCACAAATCCGAGTGCTCTCTTTCCGAGTTTTGATCTGTTATCTTGAATCGATTTCGTCTATGTGTCGGTTTTCAGATTCAGGTTTTGGGATAAGAGCCGAATATCGAGTGAAGATGAGGCCGATATTGATGAAGGGACACGAACGTCCCTTGACGTTCCTGAGGTACAACAAAGATGGAGATCTGCTATTCTCCTGCGCCAAGGATCACACTCCCACTGTCTGGTTCGCCGATAATGGCCAACGCCTTGGAACCTACCGTGGTCACAATGGTGCTGTGTGGTCTTGTGATGTCTCCAGTAAGTCTCGAATTTGATCCATAAATCTATCTTCTCTCCGCTCTTGCGAGCTGATACATATGTAATTGAGTGTATGAATAGATTCAATTGGATTGGTAGCTGAGTTTTTCGGTGATTTTGTTTGTGGAATCTAGGAGACTCGTCGAGATTGATAACTGGTAGTGCTGACCAGAGTGTGAAGCTGTGGGATGTGAAATCTGGAAAAGAGTTGTTCACGTTCAAATTTGGTTCTCCGGCGAGGTCTGTTGATTTCTCTGTGGGAGATAAGCTTGCAGTGATCACCACTGATCCATTCATGGAGCGTACCTCTGCTATTCATGTGAAACGCATCTCGGAAGATCCTGAAGACCGTAAGTTTATTTCTTTCATGTAGATTGAAATCCCTACTTAAAAGTTTTAGCCTTTGTCTTGTATGTGTGTGAGAAGGAAACTGTTTTGATGCGATGGTGCAGAGAATGGTGAGTCTGTGCTTATCCTTCAAAGTCCCGATGGGAGGAAGAGGATAAACAGAGCTGTTTGGGGACCATTGAACCAAACCATTGTTAGTGGTGGTGAAGATACTGTCATCAGGATCTGGGATGCTGAGGTAATTCAGTTTTCTTCTCTTGTTTGTCAATCTTGTTTTTTGAAGTTGTTATTGAACTTTAACGACGTGTATGGTGCTGCCATTGTTGTTGCCAGACGGGAAAACTGCTCAAGGAATCAAATGAGGAAGTGGGTCATAAGAAGCCAATCACATCGCTCTGTAAAGCAGCTGATGATTCTCACTTCATTACTGGTTCACTTGACAAAACTGCAAAGGCATGTTGCTCTTTTCGTGAACTCTTTATCTGTTGTGAAGTATATATGCTTAGAATAGATTCTGATAAAGAGTGTTCTTTGTTTTGTTTATTGTTTCAGCTGTGGGACATGAGGACTTTGACTCTGATTAAGACCTACACTACCGGGGTGCCTGTAAATGCTGTCGCCATGTCTCCAATTCTCGACCATGTATGTTTGTTTGTAAAGCTTCAAGAAATTCGAATTGGATTTCCAAGAATAAACTGGCCATGAATGTTTCGTCTTTGTGAATGTTTTTCTGCTCTCTCTCTCTCTCTCTTAGGTTGTGCTTGGAGGTGGTCAAGATGCATCAGCTGTTACAACCACTGATCATCGTGCTGGAAAGTTTGAGGCTAAGTTTTATGACAAGGTTAGTCTTAAAGTAAGAGGCTTTTATTTTTAACAATTGTAACCAGGAACATATATGTAATATCATTGTGTTTTCGTATAATAATGATATTAGATTCTGCAAGAAGAAATCGGTGGTGTGAAAGGACATTTTGGACCTATAAATGCTTTGGCATTCAATCCCGATGGAAGGAGGTATGTTTGATTGATTGATACAATCTTCACTTGATGAGTTTTATGTGTTTATTTTTCCTCTTGGCTTTGTTTCTGATTTTGTGAAATTTTGACTTTTCAGTTTCTCTAGTGGAGGTGAAGATGGTTACGTGAGATTGCATCACTTTGACGCCGATTACTTCAACATCAAGATTTAGATCTTTTTTGAAACAAACCTCTCGATCCGGATTTCGTTCTCTCTATCTAGCTTTACAAGTTGGCCGAATCTTTAAATTTGTACTACATTTCAGACTTTTTCCATTACAGTTTTTTCAGTTACAAGCTATTACTAATCGGCACTATTTGCGCATTCAAATGAGTATTGTCTTTCCTTCAGTATCACATACGTACACGGTAGCGAGGCTTGACATATCAAACACAATTACGAAAACAGTAAAAATAAGCGTTATGGACTTATGGTAGTAAAAAACTAAAAATGGATGATCCGAGGATTTTAGCGAGAAAACGGTGTCGTTGCCATATTTTGGTGAAGGTTATTTCTGCCAATAAATTCAAGATTAGGGTTTTGGTCCATATAATAGACGCTGTGCATCTTTTTCCCCGTCGTCGCCAATTTCTGCTTGCTGCTTCTTCTACATCTGGTATACAAATTCGTCTTCTCTTTGGTTTTAATCGTATCTGTGTTCAAGTTAGAATGTTCGAATCGATTCATGTCAATATCTGTTTAGATTCAGTTGGTGGTTTATCTCTGCTTGAAAAATTCTTGTATCCCTCCTACTCCTGACAACTTTATACGGGTCTTGAGATCAGTTTGTGTTGTTGTCCGGTTACTGAAGCAAGATTGTACAATGTCGTTTCTTTTTATAGCTCTTGAAAAGCTTTAGAAACTCCAAAGATGCAGAACGAAGAAGGTCAAATCACTGAGCTTTACATTCCAAGGAAATGGTAAATACTAGTACTACTTATCTTCTTGTCATTTATGAATTTTTTTTAAGTGATTGGTAAAATTCTGACAATTTTTGCCTGTTTGATTATGGATGATGTCTGCAGTTCAGCGACAAACAGGTTGATCACATCAAAGGATCATGCTTCAGTGCAGCTCAACATTGGTCATCTCGATGCTGATGGTATCTACACCGGCCAATTCACTACATTTGCTCTCTGCGGTTTTGTCCGTGCTCAGGTTTGTCACCTTCTTCTCGATCAAAATTCTTGCCTAGTTGTACTCTATTAGCAATAGAATTGTCCCTAACTCATTACGATGTAGTGATTATTGATACAATTTGGACCAACACTGATTTGGATCATGATATAGGGTGATGCTGACAGTGGAGTCGACAGGCTCTGGCAGAAGAAGAAGGCTGAAACAAAGCTACTGTAAGAGCAGAAAGTTTCTAGGTTGTTAAACTTTGTTGTTCCCTTTATCAGGATGTGAACTTGTATCTGGTTTTTCTTGTTCTGCAATGATAATTTTGGTTTGAAAGACGTTGCAATGCAATGAGACTGTGAGTTCTTATTTATTTTACCTGAAAACTATTAGCTGTGTCGGGTTGAGCCATAATAATCAATAATGGTATAAGCATCATATACAAGTATAAGATTTTAGTATTAGAAAAAAAAATTGTGTTTGGAGATATAGTGCAATGTGTATTGGATAGAGAAACAAAAAAAAAAAATCAAACATATATTAGCAAACCACAAAAATGAAGATGGAAGAAACTCGGGATGAATCATATGGTTGGTGAAGGGATTGGCTTGGTCGGTTACTGAGTGATTAAGAAGTCACTTTGAGATTGAGATTTGCAGACCAGGTTGATATCTTTGAGTTAATGTAATTGTCTGTACCAAAGTAACGGTCTGCAAACTCTCCCATTCCTGGAATCACACGCGAGTCTTCATTGAGGGAAGCATCGATTTCCGAAGTCACGATCTTTACCATCGGATACTTCTTGCAGAGCGCATGAATACCTTGTGGTGCCTGCAGTTTTTTGTTCATGTGTTAAACAAAACACTTAAATTAACCTGAAGAGAAAAGCGTCAAGAGGTTTTTGTGTTTGGTTGGTCTTTACTGCTATAAGGTTGAGAAATATGATATGTGATTCTGGAACTCCCTTGCTTATAAGCAAAGATATTGCTTTCACAGCAGAGTTTCCTGTTAAAAAAATTTAGAATGTTAAGACTCGAAAAAATTGTTAGTTTTGTTTAGACTTTTGTGTGGGTCATTATTACGAACCTGAAGCTAGAACAGGGTCAAGGAGGAAGACATGTCGGCTTGAGATATCTTTTGGTAACTTCTCATATATCAACTGCAGAAAACATCATTTAAATTGAAAAACCTTGGAGCGAGATGTGAAAATAAATGTTTTTCTTCTTAGGAAAACGTAATCAGACCTGACGACCATCGTTATTCTCTCTGTGAATGAGAATTTTACCAATCTTAATTCCGTTGCAGCAAGCTCTTAGAGCATTCTCCATGCTTTCTCCACTGTAAGTACAGAAAAAAACATAAATCTTGGAAGCAGTGGCGCAAACTCAAGAAAAGAAAAGAAACGAAACAGAGCAGTAACGTAAGAAAATACCTTCTGATCACTGAGACGCCACACAATCTCTTGCAGTAGTCGACTCCAGTGTACACTGACCCTGTCAGGTTTTAAGAGATGTTTAAGTCTCTAAGCTGTTTGGACGAGAGAGACAAGTCACACAAACATTACCTGTTGGAGTGGTTATCTGTTTCTCTGTGAAAGGAAGATGGCCAAGTCCATGTTCCACGACCTGAGACAACAAAAAACATATACATACACTCCAGTCTCTTATCTTTGTACAAAAAGTAATGTTTTGTTCGGTAGATTATTTTACCAGCCGAATCAATCGGTCAGCGTAGAAGACGAAATCGTGCTTGGTGGTGTTGATGTCGCGGATAAGAGTGTGCATTCCTTTGATCTGGAAGGTAGAAGAAATGATGAAGATGTTTGGATATATCTTACAGAGATTGTGCTGGCACAGCTTCGTACGTATGTGTTGCACAATGAGGTCAATCGCAACATCATTGTCTCCTCCTCGAGGAATGATTATATCAGCATACTTCATCGAAGGCTGGATATATTCATCAAAGCTCGGCTTCACAAACTTTGTATACTGAAAAAAAATTCGAAACTGATGATGAAAATCTAGAAAACAAGATCATCAACACCAATCAGATTCACACTATCATCACTGACCTGTTCAAGAACGTTTTGGATGTTTCTTCCTCTCTCGACTGTATCACGCTGAATTCTTCTTGAGAGCCGTACATCAGCATCTGCGACATTTGTTGTGATGAGGACAATAATAATATCTCAGAAAGTCGGAAGAAATGATTCACATATGTTCAAACCTGTATCGACGAAGATCTTCATGTTCATGAGCTCACGAACTCGAGGATCGTTAAGAACGAGTATTCCTTCTAAGATGATTACGTCAGCGGGATTAACCGGACTTGCAGATTCGATGCTCTGGTGGATTTTGAAATCGTAACTCGGGATGTTCACTGGTTCTCCAGATCTTAATTTCTCCATACACGAAAGCAGAACCTCCGTGTTGAATGCGTCTGTGATTAATTAGCGCATGAATCAAACACAAAAACGTGAGATTAGCAAATTCGTCGTAAATCCTCGAGTGGTGGTTGCGAAGAGGCAGAGAGAGAGGAATAGATGATCTCACCAGGATGATCGAAATTATATTCGTGAGCATTCTTCAGTTTTTCCTCGCTGAGCGAATGATAAAACGAATCCTGCAATCAAATTTGTTTACAACCACTATTCTTCAATTTTTTCCGGTCCCCGATTCGTACATTTGAAAACGAATTTGTTAGTTTAGTGAATTACTTGGTTCACAAGCACGACGCGTTGATCGTGCAACTGAGACATAATCATATTGCAGACCGTCGTCTTCCCGGAGGCGGTTCCGCCGGCAACACCTGAATCGGCAGATCGTACGGATCAGCGACATCAATTTCGAAAATCCAAGGAGAATCAAATTGAGAGAGAGAGAGAGACGTACCGATCACGAACGGCTGTTTAAGAGGAGCCGGAGCTGAAGGGTATATATTGTCACTGATCGAGCACTGATCTCTAACGCCATTAGACGATTGCTCCATCTTCTTCTTCTTCGATCTTATACTCTAAAAGCTCTGAAAAAAATTATGTTACACTGCGCCTATGTCTCTGTCACCTGATATATATGCATGTGCTTAGGTTTGCACCTGTCACCTGATGCGTATAGGCGCGTCTAGAGATATAAGCGGGAACAAAAACACGTCATCCTGAAACCAAAAGCGACGCCGTATTGTAAGCCTTTGTTGCATGCATAACCCAGTGCACGAGCACGAGCACAGAAAATTTGGTAAACCAGGCGGTACGATTTGGGTTCGGTTTGCAGAAACTAACGTTGAATTAATAATAGTTTTAAGGAAAGTTCTTTTCATAGGATTCAAAACAAGGAAATGTCTGACTCCTCCTCCTGGGAGATTCCATTGAAATCCTAAGATGGATGAGTAACATGATTCGAATGATCCTTAAACATTGGTAAATAACACAAGACTGGTGTGTCTCACACACACTAAGATACGCCGCTTGGTGGAGATACTCGAGAATTAAGCAGAGACTTTATCATCATTCATCATTCCTCCATATCTTCACCCACTTCTGTAATCTGAACTCGCTCCATCAGTGGGGTGATTTTGGTGAGCAGGACCTCTGTTTCCAAATTAACCAAGAAAATGAAGTGAGAATAAGTCGACCATGAGGAAACTGAGTCGGATGTTAATGGTAGAGAGACTTAGCATGTTGTGTTTGATCAAGTAAAGAGAGAGAAAGTGGCTCACCGGTTTTCTTGGTGAATGAATAGCCTTTGCTGCTGACATAGGTTCTTGGGTTTGGTTCCATGTAGTTCCTCAGATATTCCTTGCCCTCCTGTTTGCCAATCACATTTCATTAACAAGTTTCAAAGACAGAGATAATGTCTATGAGATGATAGGTTATGAGTTAGTTTTGTAGATTAATTAAGGGAAGACAGACAAACCTTTGTGATCACGCAGATGTCCACGTTGCTACCACTTCCCAGGTCATTGAATATACCCGAGCATATGGCTTCAGCGACCAGCTTAACTCCTTCTTCCCTCTAGAGGATTTTGTAACAAGGAATCAATCAGATAAGAGGAAAAAAAAAATGAATCTGGAAGTTGAAAAGATGAATGTTTTTGTTTACTTACAGTTAGACCTTCTTTATACTTTGCCTCAAACACGGACATAGCAGCAAGAGAACCAGAACCCATTGTAGCGAATGGTAGAGTGTCGGTCGAACCGTGTGGGTATATCTGTGTATAAGACAAATAGTCAAATGTTACATGAATAAACGACAAGCAAACAAGAAAAATCTGTGGGGAATTTAAAACTTACAGTATGCAGATGCGGCCCGGTGATATCAACTCCACCAAGCACAAGAGCAGCTGAGACATTACCTTGATAGCTAAATGAAACTTGTGGAGTTAGGTAATCTGTGCTTCTTTATGACGACTTAATGGATGAGATAGAAAAGTAAATTACCTGAAAAGATGCTTCTTGAGAAGGGTCAAAGCAGTAATAACCCGAGAGTCTCGGCCAGTCTGGTAACGGTGCAACCTCAGCTGCGAGCTGACCATATCTGGATAGTGAGAAGGAAAACCAAGATAACTAAGCATCGAGTTCTGTTGGATTAGATTCTGAATTCTTTTAACAGAGAAAACAAAATCTGACACACTCAAGTTCGAAAAGAAATACCAGTTACTGCTTCAGTGTCAGCAGCGGTTCCTGCACCACAGCAATATATGTTGGGTGCCATGTAGTGGATCTTCTCACAGTTCTTATCAGCAACAATGGGTCCCTCCGTTGCACGTGTATCGGCCCCTAGTATCACACCGTCCTATTCAAACCGGAATATTGAAATCAGCATTATATATTGCACAATCATTTACTAAAAAGCAATAAAAAAAAAAATATAATATAGTGAAAGCACAAGAGCACAAAAATCTTCCTACAGTATGTTTAATTGTACACAAAGACGTAATAAAAAGCACCACCACATTGGCACTAGGCAAGACGTACTTGTTGATGAAACTTCTAAAATGCTATCATAAAGGAAAATGGTAGCTAGCGAACAAATGGTTAAACCAAAAATGTTTTTGCAGGAGACAACTAAACAATCACATTAATCTAATCGCTGTGTCTACAATACTGAAAGGGCGGCGCATTCTTAGGCCTCAGCTTAACGACTAATCTAATTCTACATACAGTATCGGTAAGTCTCGGCTCATTTCCCCCAAAGACTAAGAACAAACAGTTTCCATGACTAGTAAAAGAGAACATTTCATATCCGACTATTACACAATGCAATCTATAAGTCGTGCCAAAATATAAAAGCTACCAGTGTGAATGAGGCTGTATATATGCAATTAAAAAAAAAAGCCTACCTTGAAAATCAAACCGACGATGGTTGTTCCAGTCTTCAAGAAAGAAGGAGCTTTGAGACCCTTTTGTATAAGCATATCATTTCTCTTGCACAGATCGAAGCTGAACCCACCCTTTGGCGGCACATCTACGGCCGACTGAGACATTTTTCAAATTGACCAGTCTACAATAACAGCGAAAAGTAATAAAGCATCAAAGCATTACTCAGAAAAGTTTGTCACACTGACTCTTTTTCGAAATCGTCAGAAGCAATTTGGGGTTTTAGGGATGGATTATGGGTCATCCAAAATCAGAGAGACCATACATAAAAGAGGAAAACTAAGATTCACATAGTAAATACCAACTCGATTTACGAAAACCCAACAAAAGCGAATCCAAAACCTTCGGATCGAGCGGCGAAATCGAGTTAGAATCACCGAAATCGAGAAGAGAGATTTCAAGACTAGAAGTGCTAGAGTGAAGCAGAAAAAGAGTAAGTTCAACTTGAATGAGTAATTTACCTCGACGATTTGCTGGAATCGGAAATCAGAAGACGAGAAGAAAGAAAGAGCTGAAGCAAGAACAAAAAAGACGGAGAGCTCGAGTTTTCTTCTTCCCCAATTAACCTTTTAGAGATTACAGAGACCAACTTAACAGACAGGGACATTTTAGTCTTTCAATTGTTAAAGACTCAACTTTGGGTTTCAAATTCAATGGGCCTATAAAGTGACCCCTTTCTTCTCTGTTGAGCCCATCCATCCATACTTGAGTCCTCTCTCTCTTCAAATTGAGTCCATTTACACTTCTCATGGATCCGGTTTGACAAATAGTCAAATACACAAGTTGCAAACAGAGGGAAAAACATATGGCTTTTTCAGTTTGATTCGGATTGAAACATCATCCATAATGTAAAGTTCGAATATATATATAAACATATTAAATTAATGGCCCATTTGACACATTTGAATCACTAACTTATACAACGCGAAAAGTTTATATCGTTTTTAGCAAATGTTATGATCTCATGTTCAAGGTATGATGTAATCAAATGGACCAACTACACCCGACTGGGTCTTCAACGTTGACGATCCGAGAACAAAACGATGATACAAAATGTTGCAGAACGGCAAGTTTCAGTCTTTTGATAAATCAAAAGTCTTGCAAAATCAGAACCGGTTTATACAAGGCCAAGCCAAAATGATCAAAGAACAAAAAAACTAGGAAATGTATCGAACCGGCTAATATAAAAGACTAGTTCTGCCTGGTCCGGACCAGACTGAATGGTCCAGCCGATCACATCATCCCAACATGTGTTACAAAACCTATATATATACAGTCTAAGCTAGCTAGAGATCGAGCTTGCGGGCATTGTTGACTGCTTCTACGTAGTAATGCAGCCTCCATAGCATTACATTGTCCTGCTGATGAAACAAACAGAGTTAGTTCGAAATGCTACTGTTAACTTGTTCCATTTTAACTTAACTGGACCAGAGAATCTATTAATAACAATGAGATGGTGTCTTACCGAAATTTCGAGGTTGACTGTAACCTTATCAGAGAAATCTTTGCCAGATGTTATGCAATGGTCTCTTACTATTTCCAAGATGCGGTCGTGATCTCCCTTTGGTAACTCCTTGATTGATTTCATGAGAACCCGCTTTTCACCGCGAGTCATAGGTCTGTTTGCGAGCGAGTTAACGAAGACAATTCAATAAGTAACCAACTCAAGAAGAATCTTTCAATTAGTATATATATGATGATGAAAGAGACTTTTTCAGAGAGCTATTACCTGCAAGTGGTCACCACATCGTCGAGGAGTCCTTCGAGTTGCTGCTGCATATGCTCCAGCTTTCAAAAGCAAACGAAAAAAACATAAGCATTTCTCTTAAGACCGGCTCTGGATGTATAGCTAATATTAGAGATCTTGAATCTTTCTGCAAGCTAGAGATGGATAATGTGGAACAGAATAAAGAGGAAGTTCCGTTACTTCGGAAAGCAGAATGTTTGAATGAAGGGACGTTTTTCTCTTGACAAGATCAGGGTCAGAGTTGAGAAGCAATTGTATCTCATCTTCCTAAAGCAACAAAATATGTGTGAGACACTTGTATATTTCAAGCAAGAAGATAAAAAAAAAAAAACCACATATAAAGCAAAAGACATACGCTCTCTCCTCCGGATTCTTCAGCAGGTGAGGAAGACGGACAGTTGTTCCCCAGCTGTGATATTAGGTATAGGTACATGGAGCATACACGTCGCTGCATCTGCAAATTGAGTTGCTTCCTATTAAATGCTTTTTCATCATTCCTAATATAAAACGATCTCAGGAGGGAGTATTAACTCTTTTTTTTTTTTTTAAATGTATACCTCATCCACTTCTGGAGTTAGATTCTTCACGCACTGCCTTAACAAGACATTCAGTTTATCTTTCTTGACGTTTGACATACCTGCTCCTATACCGCTGTTAGAATGCCTCGTAGTGACTCCATGATGTGAGGTCCTCTCTTTTTGAGACAAGAGCTTAGCTACTTGAGATCTGTAATTACTAAAAGAGTCTGGTCTGACTCTATGGGTTTCAGATGACAGAGGCGCTTCTGCTGCTCTTTTAGGCATCGCTTTCGATAGACACTACACTATACACACACAGCTCAAAATCAATGGAAGCATGCAATATGAGGGAGAAAAAGAAAAAAATACAAATCTTGACAAAACATCATACATGGAGACTAGAAAATATGGAGACTTAATCTATATGATTTCATCTATTATCAAACCATAAACACGCAAGAACTTGAATTCAATATGTTTATGAGCAATGTTAAGTGAAATAGACAATGGGAAGAAAAAAAAAAAAAAAGCATAATTCCAAGTCTAGAGGATGTTAAGTTGTTAACTCTTGAAAGCTCAACTGCAGAATTATATTGAACAGAAAATAGATACTAATTTATCTCCAAGTCAAAGCATCTAATGCAAAATTCATATTTTTACATGTTGAGATAACAACAGAACATATTTCTCAAAATCGTATCCACGAAACGAAGCCCTGAATTTTCAATCCAGAATTTCACAAGAAAGCTAAAAGTTGCCGGATTCATGGAATTTTCCTCTGTAAAATCGGAAGNCAAAAAAAAAAAAAAAAAAAAAAAAAAAAGGAGAAAGTAAGGAACCATTCGAGTTCCAACTTCCAACGATATACTGTATGATATAATCGAAACGACACTTGACAAAAAGAAAAGACTCCGTTTATATGCCGGGAATAGAAAAAACGAAGGGAGGAAAGAGAAAGAAAACTCACCAGGAAATTGCGGCGGCGTGGAGATAATTGGATCGCTGAAACAGCCGGCGTTTAGTTTTAGACGATGGGGGTTAAAAACTCGCCATCACTTCACCAGGAAAAAGACCGACCAAACTCCAATGCACATCGGACAGAGGAATTTGCCTAAATCGAACACGTGATTGTGGGCCCACCACACCACAAAGCTTACGTCAACGATTGGTATGGTATGTACTCTGGAGCATTTTAGTACTTTACTGGGCCTTCCAATTGAAGTTACTATACGGGCCTCTCTTTTTCTTAGGCCTATTTAGTCGAAACACTGAGCTGCATAGTGTGGTTCGAGGCTTCGAGCTCATCCAAAGGTCGCAAGAATGCACCAACAATTGTTGTGTGAGAAAGCCGTTCGGAGAGCAAAGGTCGCAAGAATGCTCATGAAATTCTGTTTGCTTAGCTTTAAAACTAGACTTGTGTACATTATTAGATACAATGGCCATACTTTTTCACTGTTAGTGAAAATCTGTAGTCGATGTAAATAGTAAAAGCTAATCCAATCATTACCAATGAGTTTTTATCTAATTTATTATAGATATGAAACAGAGAGAGAGAGAAAAAAAATAAAAAGACAATTCAGAATGATTTATAATATGATTTTTTTTTTTTATAAATTATTTCGTTATTTTAAAACCAAACAGTTTGGACTACTAGTAATGCTTAGTAATTTATTTGATGTTAAATTACTTAACGCTTAAAACTTAAAAAAAGTATCTTATATAAAAGATATTAAGATATTTTTCTTAAGTTTTAAAATACTTTTAATTAAATACTAATAGAATTATTGTATTTCCAACGTAAAATACTTTCATAACATACTCCCAATAATCTTGTTCTGACATCATATCAACTCATGATTTGAATAAGAATATTACAATAGTCACGTGTTCTCTTGAGAGCTAAAGTTACTATCACCACATGTTCCCTCTTTTACTAACAAAAGATAAAACCAATAAATTTTTAAGACAAGTTCCGATGGACCCGGTCAATCAAAACTTCGTTCAAATCTCTAGAGTTCCTATAAACTTACGATTACTTTCCTCGTTAATCTCTCAAAAATCACTATTTTTTTCTCTTTCAATTTTTCGCCGTCACCATAAAGAGAAAACCAAAAAAAACAAAAACAAAACGTAACTAATTAAGAAATTACCACAAAACAGCACTCATTAACTCAAAAATGACAATGACCTTTAAACTCCTATCTCTAGCCGTCGCGGCCTTGGCCGTAACCGTCGTTTTTGCCGCCGATCCTCCAACACCAGCCAACGCGCCCAAATCAAGCTCAGCCACTCCTTCTCCCGCCGCATCAGCATCCCCAAAATCATCGGCCTCCGCCCCAACCCCACCGCCTACGGCTTCTCCTCCGACCACTGTCAAGAAAAACTCCACCACCACTCCAAGCGCTTCCCCATCTTCAGGTGGCAGCGCCCCTGCAAAATCTCCGAAATCGTCGTCGGCCAAAACTCCTGCTTCAAGCCCCGACTCAAGCTCTGGCGATAACTCCGAAGGTCCCAGCAGCTCGTCCGACTCTCCCTCCGCCTCATCTCCGCCAGCTCCGACTCCAGACATGTCTCCGACGTCGTCCGATGACGCAGGAGCCAGCGACGGCCCTGAAGCTGAAGCTCCGACGGGAAAAGCCTCGTCGCTCGAGATCTCTGTCTCCGGATCTGTTCTCGCTGCAGTTGCATGGTTCTTCTTTATATGACAAAAGATTACTATAACGGATTATCATATTACATTTAAGATTATATTATACGTTTGATACTTAATTTTTGTTTGTTTATTTAAAAAGATTCGTACACTCCGATTCAATTTTTAACACGTTAATTTCATGCATAGTACGGAGGTTAGGTTTTCATGTTGTAATAAATGTTTAGTTTGTGTTACTTATGATTAATTAATTATGTACCTTAGTCGTTATATCAATACAACCATTAAATTATTATGGTTCATACTTCATATAGGGTCTTTTTTAATTGGGACCCCTTTTTAATTTACATCCATTTTCTAATATTCCTTGGCTAGTAGTGTGACATATATTAACGGACAACAATGCATGCGGAAGATCCATAATAAAACAAATTACAAAAAAAACATTGAGAATTCCAATCACTTCTTTGTAAGAACTATATAAATACGCTACCTTAACAAACAAACAAAAAATAGGAACCATTGAATAGAATATATATACAACACATGAAAAAGGTAAAATATAAACTAAAAACAACTAATTAGCTACTGGTGAATATATTTTTATAAAATAACTATAGAACGACGTTAAAAATACACTAACAATATTCTAAAAGTAGTTGAAAGTTGAAACCATATTGTATATATAGAGAGAAAGGAACAGCTCATGCATGTACTCAATCAAGGGTAACAAGAAGAATATTGGTTTCTAATAACTGAAAACTTAACCAACATACGTCCATCTCCTTTACAAATTGCAATTTCAAATTCCCGATCTCCATTTCCCCTATCACTTTAATTCCCTTGGAAGATTTAATCGATTTGCCCTCTGAAACTCACAAAGAATCATCGTGCATACACATATATAACACGATTTTGAAAGTTACACTCAATAAAAGAGCCTGTAGGGATCATTATCAACTATGGCGAATCGCTTTTTCCTCGTCTTCCTTCTCGTAATTTTAACAATCGCTGATGCAACTTTAGCAGCTGATGATACTGACAAATCTCAACCTGCCGACAACAAATCAACAGTAGAAAACTCTGCAAAGGGTTTGATAGAAAGTCTTGGTCCGTCTCAAGATTATCCCGATTACGAAATCCCTAAAGAACTTGCCCCGGACGGTGTCGAGGTGGTGGAAGATTACGTGCCCATTAGCCCCAACGGGGTACAAGAGAATTCTAATCCGCTTGCGCAACCCGACGCGGACATGAATGTCAAAACCTCGCCATCTAGCTCCGCCTCTATATCTTCCTCAACCGTTTTGGCTGTTATTGTTGCAGCTGGAGGCGCCAGCTTATTTTTCCTTTGAAATGAAGATAAATGATGTCGTTTGGATTAACCATATAGTGAATGACTGAATGTGCAGTATGAGATTGTGCAATATGAGATTCTGTATTTCTGTAATGTAAAATTTGTTGTGGGTTTTTTTTTTTTTTTTTTTTTTTTTTTTCTCTTTTTCATGTCATTAATTCGATTGTGGACTGTTTAGATTTTTGATAACTTTACATCTGCCACCAATTTTGAAATAACAAATTCTATAAAAAAAAATTGTTACCAATCAAACTTTCAAAATTTTAAAGTATTAAACAACATAATTTACAGCTACAACATAATTAAGTCACAGTGTGCTCTCCAAGAAAATTGGACGTAAACAAACGTTCGCTTTCACGTGTTGTCGACAACTTTATTTGTTAGTACATTTTTCATGTCACTCAAAAGATCAACAGAAATTCCCCTCTTCTCGATTGGCTGAACAAAATCATTCGAGAACAAAAAAAGTTACCATTATCTAAAACAGATTCATGCTATATTTTTGGATTTTATTCAGTAATTAATCAATTAAAAAACAGTTCCAGTTTTCTGTTCATCATACTTGTTAAAAATCAGCCAACAAATTTATGATAGAAAATAAAATTTAAATGGTTTTCTAGCTTAAAATTATATTGATATAACATTTGAAATTCATCTCTGGCAAATGTCTAGAGACATCGCAGACGCATTACACTTACAACATTAATACATTAAAAACTTCGGAAAAAAAAAAACTCTTACCATTCGTTAAACAATAAGCACCATTGCATAAACAATGATCTATTAATTGTTTTGTCTCTTTTAACGATTTCATTGTAATCTCATATTGATTCAGTTAACAGCGACGACCTCGCCGACAACTAAGAGTGCCGGCTGTCGTAGTGATGGAACCTACAAGAGACGATGGCCTCGCACTCAAACTTGAAGCTCTTGCATAAGTCGACGGAGAACCTCCACCAGATTGGCGGAAATAAGCTCCGTTCAACAGCATGTCCCCTTCCGATCTCCAATTCCAATCTCTCCATTGGCTTTCGGGTGCATCCTCATGTTTTGTAACCTATTGTCGAAACATATAAATAAACACATGTATAAATATATATATATATATACACACACAATAATGTCACATCTTTTTGTTGTCTATATGAGCCGTGCATGCACACTTTCAAAATTGAATTCGAGTTAGAACACAACGATCGATAAGTGAGACTATATATCACGTTGAAAATGGTCACGTTTTAAATTTCTTAAATTAATAACTTAATAAGCTCAAATATTTATGGAAAAAGTCACAACAACGACGTATGTACCTCTTTATTAAATTGGGTGTTAGGAGCAAGAAATCTATTTCCTTGGCTGTATATCGTTGGAGAAGCACTTCCACCGATTGCATACATTTCCCAGTGAGTGTAATCATTGTTCACCACATGGAAATATCCATGCCTGCACCTGTTTATTATAACCAAAACCCTTAATATAAATATTAACATTTTAAACCAGACGTTAACAAACATTTTCATTCCTATAAGTGTATTATGTATGATTAAACCAAAAAAGTATCCCTTACTTTTCTCATATTTATTTTAATTCATCCATGCATCTCCCCAGATCAAATCTACGAATCTACGAAATATTGATCAAATAATTTACCTACTCAAATCGTCATGGAAATAATCTTGCTCTAACCGACTAGTTGCATATAACGAATGACCGACACTTGCTTTTTTCTTTTGTATAGTTTAGTACTTTGTTCCATATCACATTTAATGAAATAAATCTTCTAGATAGCGATCTGATCGAGATCGTGACGGTAGTGGTGTAAAAACTCCCATTCTCCTTTTGTTGACTTTTTGAATACTTTCTAATGTCAAGCTTTCACATGTAAAACTCTTTATGCGCGTGCTTCGCATTTCGCATGCAAGCTTCTATGTGACTATGTATGTGATATGTGTGTGTGCGATGAGGGGTGAAAAAATAATTCTCTTACCGTGGCATTCTTTGAACGAGCCCTTCTCCGAAATGGTTAAACGCAATGGTGACTTGCATATTCTTGTCCTGCGTATAACTATCGCTATGCCCTAAAAGCATGACCTTGTCATGGTGCGTCATGTGGTTGTTCGATATGGTTATAGCCGTCGAACCATGTATGGCGTCTATGAGCCCATCATCGCAGTTCGACAACGAGCAATGGTCAATCCACACGTGTGACCCTCCAAATATGGCCACCGCGTCTCCATCCGATGGGACCCACCACCCGGTGTGACGTGGACCATCTCTAATCATGCCACCTATATATATATATATTTAAATATTTTATGTTTTCTAATCTCTATATAAACAACGTTTTATCAAACATCGCTCTAGTAAAACATATAGTCTTTAAATTCATCTTACCTGAACCTGGTTTGCAGTCATGGATGTTAATGCCGTGGATGATGATGTTAGTTGCATAGTGAATCTTAATGCAAGGCCCATCGGTTATGTGAACACTTGCGCCTCTACCATCAATGGTCTTGAAAGATGTGATGATAAGTTCTTTTTGGAGCCTAATGACCATATCTCTCTTAAAAATGATCCATAATGGTTCTTCTTGTGTAACCGCATGTCTTAGTGTTCCGGGTCTAGGGTTTACTGGATCATCATTGGATGGATCTGTGACCACGTAAATTCGGCCATCGCGGCCTCCGATAGCATTTTTGCCAAACCCGATAGCACAATCGGCTAGCCTTTGGCGGTTTGTCTCCCAATTTGGATCGCACCGCCAACAGTCATCAATCGGATTTCCGGTTCTGCAAGATAGGTAGGCCAGGCTCCTCCTTGACGCATTGAATACACTTCTACAAGCAGATATTAAAAAAACCGACATATTAATACTATCGATATAATTAAATGTGACCATATTATGGTTGTTGGGAAAATAATGCTGGGGCACAATTGGCAAGCTATATAACACTATGCAGTATGCACCACTACTCAGCTAGGAAAACCCACTTAAAAAATAAAAATAAGATAAACTAGCTAGCTAGATAGTGTCAACTGTCAAATATGAACGACTTACTTTCTCGGAAAGGGTTTTCTTTTGGTTTTAGATGAATCAAATGAAAATAAAAATACAGAGTGAGTAGTTTACAGAAAATTTCTTTGATGGGAAACGATAATGTGAACCAAGTTAAGTTAGTTTTTCTTTTAAGGGCTTCCTAGATTTTAAAGCTTAGTTTACAAATATCATTTTTATTGGGAATTGTAAATCCGTAAATGTGAGAGAGCAGCCATAGTAAATCATAATCATAAAAGAACGAAAAACATACTGAATGAAACAGTCTATGGAATTAGCTGCTACATTTTATCTCTAAACGATCGTATCACAATAACATTTTATATTTACAAAGCAACATTGTTATTACAAATCTGAATATATAAAATTCACATTATCGATTTAACATACCTATTGACCTCGTCAACTACTAGATTCGGATCTTGAGCATACGGCGACGAACCTGAAGAAATTGCAATCGTGGCAGCAATTGATAGGAGAAATATAAAAGTGCAAACAAAAGGATTATGAGAATACGAAATCATAGTTCAAACCAGAAATGCGAGCAAAATTATCAGAAAAGAGAGAAGTTTTTGATCGGTGATGTGTTGAAGCTTGTTATTGTTGAAAGTATATAAAGAGGTAGAGGAAGAGATTTCCGGGAGTGAAGGCGTGATTTATTTTAAATGATTATTGTGAGATATATAATATACTTTTTGTTTAAAATTCTATGGGACCTACGTTATCGTAATTTCAGGTGAGGAAAACAAACGGTTAATGTTGTGAAACCGTTAATTGTCAAAAGCATTTGCAAAAAAATCAACCATTTTGACATTGCAAACGATGCCGGTTTTGTAGTATTTTTCGTTTCCCTCACATTGCATTGCATCGCTTGTGTTTTAATTTTTAAACGGATTGTCTTTGTAAAAGTTAAAAACTAAAAACCGGTAATTGAGCGTGGTAGTCAAAAAGTAACTGCCTAATGTCAACCTTTTTGACATTGAGTACGACGCCGTTGCTTGTTTTTTTTGTCCCCCTTAATTACATATAAACAATTTGTTTATGACATCATAGCTGGTGTTGTGATGATGATTGTTAACAATTTATATACAATCAACCTTTTTGATATGTGATGATGACATCATAGCTGGTGTTATACTGATCTTTCATCTATAATTTCTTCAGACTCAAAATCAATACAACAACGTTCTTTGTGTGTGTGTGTGTGTTTAGATCCTTATCAATGTTTTTGACGTGAGACAAAATGTTAGTGTAGTTTTGGACAAAGTATATGTTTGTATTTGAGCTGCTTGAGAATACATAGTTAGAGTATTCTTTTTTTTCTTAAAGAGATAGTTAGAGTATTCATTAATTAATATGTAGTGTAGGAGATATACATTCTTATAGCAAAGAGAAGTAGTTCATAAGAGTCTTGAACATGTCGAGTTTCGATACCAGCCGACAAGCAAGAGGTAGTAACATATTATTTTCGGAAAAATTAGATATGGGTTTAGATTTGAAATTGCTTGAACAAATAAAAGAGTAAAACATGCACCTATTGTGCATGCACTGATGCACATATAAAGACGGTATAATATAGTAATAGTGGTATTCAACTATTCATGTATATTCCCTATAAAGTTTTTTTTTTTTTTTGAACAAAGGCTTTATTCCCTATAAAGTTGAAAATGTTTTACGTAATTACGTCTCGATGTAAATTTATACGGTGGTTACGAATTTGGAAAAATTAAAAATATTGCTCCAATCTTTCTGGTTTTTTTCGATTAAGTGTTGAACAATTTGCATTAGATGTTGAATTCAAGATGGGCCATAATTTAAAGCCTTCATAAAAGGGTGCGTATTAGGAAGCTTCGCCCTCTAGAGCTCTGTTCCAATACAATTGTAAGCCCAAAAAGAAGACAGATCTGCTAGTTAAATTAAAGGTGTTCGCTAAATTTATTAGTTGATTGCTAGTGTGACACTTCAGTATTATAATATAGATAAATCATTTACGTCATTGAACTGTATAATCTGTATTCTACAAATTCTATTCCACAGATTCAAATGGTGTATTTTAAAACTTTCAGCAAATAGTATTCTTCAATTCCTCAATATTCCACAAAATTAATGTTACCAGTTAGACCCATACCATGAGAAATTTGATGAATCACGGTTCCAAGTTGCCATCAAATCATTTTTAACAAAAGGGAGATAAAAAGATAGGTTCATTTTTAATAAAAAGAAAGTTTCGATCATGTTCATGTGGAAGTTACAATTTTTTTTTGTTAATTATTTTCTATCACCAATTTAAAAGTTTAAACAGTGACATGGTGGATGACAAAAGAAGAGATCTCACAGCGGGATTTTGCTGGACAATCCAAAGAGACAGCTATACGTAATACAAATTTCTGCCATCCGTAAATCATAGATAATCTGCCTTATGTATTATTAGCATTATAAAACTTCAATTCATTCCCTTGTTTCAAAATATAATAAAAATGACAAAAAGAAGAATCTTTGGAAAACGAATCATTTGGTTGTCCCAAAAAAAAATCAACAAGTGTGCAATCATTAAACTGCCATTTAGTTAATTGTTATTATACTGCCTCCTTTTTTTTTTTTTTTTTTCAAACACTTGATTTCATTAATTAAACTTTCAAGATACAAGTAGAGAGAATAAAACATCCTATTTGAAAACTACAACAAAACATACGAACAAGTAAAATAGATAGAACTCCAAAGGAGTTTGACAGCGGATAAGAACCGAATCTCGAATACGTTGTTGAAAGATAGTCACTTTGTATTTTGACTTTGAAAACCAATCTTCACCTCCGAACATCACCAAGATGAGCTCGGTTGTCTTTCTTCTGGCCTCGTACAGGCCGCTAGACAAGAGAACAATACGGTTACTAAATCGATAAAATTTATTGGTATTGAATCCGGAAGATATAACTCTTTCATGCAAAGAGAGTAAGGCGGAAAAGTTCTCTCCCTGAAAAGGGAGAAAGATGAAAGCAATCTCTCTGTGCCAACAGAGAAAGGTGAAATGTTGAACAACTTCCAAACACTAGGAGAAGAAAACATTCTGGCAATAGGACCTCAGACCAAGTCGCAAGGCAACGAAACACAACTGTCAGATGGGGCCTCAAAAAAGTTTGGGCTAGATTCAGGCTCAGTGGAAGAAAGCTAAAACCATACAGGCTTAATAGGCCACGCCCATACAATACCCGAGATGGACCATGAAGTGACGGTGGTGAGAATGGCCAGAGAGATGAAAACATCACCGAAAAACCACTAGCTTATCTGAAATACCACAACTGAAAGGATCTTGGTCGAGCATCAGCACAGAGCATAGATCGAGACTAATAAATGACAACAGATTTGAGTGGAGAGCAGCAGCGCTTCAAAACTTTGAGTAGAAAACAGCGGCGATAAGAGAAATCCATAGATCTGGCGGAGGTTCTGGTAAGGCTGGAGGGAGACTCGCCTGACGGAGGAAGAGCTTCGAAAAAAGAGTTGCTGGCCTCCGGGAAAGAGAAGGAGGGAGATGAGCACTCTGACCCAAGAGAACTGCAGGTCTCTTTCTTACGGCCACCGGAGACGTATGCTCGGTCTGAGAAGCTTTCACCGGTGTCAATCGAAAGAGATGGATGAGTGGCTTACGAATTGATAGAGCGAAATGAAAGAAGCGGATGGGAACCCAGACTTCAAGAGTTCCGCAGCAGCCATCAGTAGTTCTTCGGAGTTACAAATCGGCATAGAAGATGGATAAGATCTAGAAAAAAAAAAAAAAACTTGCCAGCGAAATGATCCGACGGAGGTTGAAAAATGTTGTCGGAACACCAGAAAAGGGTCCAGGAAAGAGAGGAGCTCCGGTTTCAGGAGGAGAATCGTCGGTAAGGGAGATTTAACCTGAAACTGGAGCTGGACGGCGGTGAACTTTTGTCTTGGTTTGTGTGCCTCGAAGAGAAAGAAAATTAGGGCGAACCCTGTTTTAATTTTTTTTTAACAGAAATGCATTATGCCAGTTCTTATGCTTAAAACATACTTTTATAATATTGAAAGTTTAAGGTTTTTGCACACAATTTTTATATTTTTAAAATAAAATATATTTTATCACAGTGACAGAGCTAATGAAGGATTTATATTTTTGAAATAAAATATATTTTATCACAGTGACAGAGCTAGTGAAAGAGCAAGTGACCTCCACTAATTCTTAAATTTTTATTTAATTTAGGCATATATTTATAACATTGATTAGTTTTTTTATGTTTTGACCATGTTTGTTCTGAATCTCCAAAATTTTGATATCAATATATATTTTTTCTACCTCCGCTATTATTTTATCATCAATTCCAAAATGTAACTATATTTAATATTAAATTAGTATAGGTCAAAAGAAAATACTTTTTTTTTATTAAGTAATAAATAAAGAAAAAAAAAAAGTAGAGCTAGTTTATATAAATTTTAGTTTCCACACATTCACCCAAAACATTTATAAAGCGGAACAAAAAGAGTATTTATTAGAAAGTTTACAAGAAATCAACACAAACGTTTTTAAAAANAAACCCCCTTTTTTTTTTTTTTTTTTTTTTTCAAGTACAATCTCCCTTTTCGTTATTGTTTTGTTCCCAATTTAGAATGGCGTCGTAACTCATGCATAGTGCCATTATTTGATAAAAGCAATAACGATAGTTAGATCTTCAACGGAAAAGAAACTTAAAAAAAAAAGGCCAAGTCTTGAGACTTATTCGAAGTAGTACTTGTTTGTTAATCAAAATATCCCCATAACTAATTTGACTGTAAGAAAACATTTAATTAGCGTACTTAAGCTTAAGTAAGTTATTCATTCTAGAAACCAATTAATTAATTATACTAGTAGAACTTTGAAACCAAGAGCTTTTTCTCGTCAACAAAAAGAGTTTTTCCCTGTCAACGAATCAAGACTTGACGTACTAATATTAAATCACTCGGAATACTTTTCTAAGAAATTTAGTTATATGAAAAAAGATTCACATTCCAGAACAAAAAGGTAGCCGCCACCACAGTGTTCTTTTCTTCCTTTTATTGTTGTCCGAGCAATTTAATAAGATACTACTACTATTTATCTATCTGATCATATTAATAAAGAGATAATTAATAAAAATATAAAATGACTTGTTTAACTGCAAAATTCGGCATTTTTATGGCGTCTGGTTTCATCTTTTTTCCTTTGACCTCTATCTGTAAGTTTGGATATTCGTTAAGCTCAACTGCTCAAGCATCCGCCAAAAACACCCCTCTTTGCTTCTTCTCCTTCTTCTTCTTCCTAAGACTTTTCAGACAAAGAGGTCAGTTCTTGGTTCTCTTCTTCTCGTGCTTCGATTTCAAAATTTAATTTCGAAAAGAGAATCAGTTTCTTAACCGCAAATCCCTGCACTTAAATCTGTGAAACCCACGTGAGACTTTTAAGGCTGCATCAGAATAGAGATTTCATTTCTTCTTTTCGTTTAAAACCAATTTAAAAGTTTATTTTGCTGCAGATAGCTTCAGATCAAAGGTTTCCTAAATTAGAAAAAAATCCAACTCTTGTTTACTTCTTTTCGAGTTAAATAAAGTCTTTTTTCTCTGCTTCCAGGATTCCAAACCAATACTAAAAATTGCTAGTTTTTTTTTTTGTAAATCTCAGGAAGAAGGTGTTGACTGATTCTCGAGATGGGTTTGTGTTAAATTCGTGCGTAGCTAAAAGATTCAATTCAAAATGGAGCCTCCAGAGGGATTTCTAGCTTCTTTGTTGCAGTTCTTACTATTCCTTCCTTATTTCATTGGGTTGCTGTTTCTTGGTGTCATCAAAGGTATAAAATTTTGGATTGAATCTCTACTTCAATTTTAACATTGCTTCAATTTCTTCTGATGGATTCCATTATGGTTTCTTCTGGTAAAGAACATAACTCACCAGAGGATTTTGACTTGACTTTAGTTGGTTGACTTGATTGTTCTTTGTACTGGAAACTGTAGAGCAAATTGAGTTTCTGCACTTTTGTTTCAAGTCAAGCATTTTAATTTTGTTTTAAGCCCAAAAGGTAATTTCTGTTTTCCACAGTTTGTGAAAATGCATGACTGAATGAGCTCTGTTTTCTTCTGTTAGCAATAGCCAAATAGTAACCAAGTGTTGTTCTTCTTATTTTCAATCAAATTCAACACCTAATGCATAAAGTTTTTCTTTTTCTTTGTTGTTCAGGTATCGTTTTGTGCCCACTCGTATGCCTCGTTGTGACTATTGGCAACTCCGCAGTGATACTAAGTTTTCTTCCCATCCACATCGTTTGGACGTTTTATTCAATAGTGAGGTAACTAACTAACTAACTCCTCTCCTGAAGCTCTTCCATGTCCTTTTTCAACTCCCTTTGTTATATATATATATATATCTCTCAGACGTTAAAAGACTCTTTATTATTTGATTCTTCTCAGTTGCGAACAAATAGGACCAATCTTGAAGCTCTTTATATGCTTATGTCTACCTGCCGCCATCATCCTCTGGCTAATTCTTGGGATTTTAGGGAGTGTTCTTGGAGGAGCTTTATATGGTTTTTTCTCCCCAATATTCGCCACCTTTGACGCCGTTGGAGAAGGCAAGTCTTACCCGTTTTTCCATTGCTTTTATGATGGAACTTGGAGCACCGTCCAACGCAGTTTCACCGTTGTCCGCGATTTCAAAGATGTTTGCTTTCACTCCTACTTCTCACTCATGGGTGAGCTTAAAATATGTTCTCCTGATCGCAAATACTATGAAATAAGGTATGTTCATTCATGAAGTTACCCCTCCTGCTAAAACCAAATCTTTCTATGTATAGCACCACCTTACAGTGTCTCTATCTATCTATCTATCCTCAGGCTACTTCAGCTTCCAGGGGCTTTGGTAGCTTCGGCTCTCGGGGTTCTTGTTGATTTCCCGGTGATCTCACTCGTTGCCATATTCAAAAGCCCTTACATGCTGTTCAAAGGATGGCGCCGTCTGTTTCAAGATTTAATCGGACGGGAAGGTCCGTTCTTGGAGACTATGTGTGTCCCCATCGCAGGCCTTGTGATCTTGCTCTGGCCTTTGGCTGTCGCGGGCGCGGTTATTGGCTCAGTGGTCTCTAGCGTCTTCCTCGGTGCTTATGCAGGAGTAGTCTCGTATCAAGAATCATCGTTTTACTACGGACTCTGCTTTGTAGCTGCCTCTGTGTCCATTTACGACGAGTATAGCACCGATATACTTGACATGGATGAAGGATCTTGCTTTCCAAGGCCAAAGTATCGGAGAAACGAAGAGGGATCAACGGCCTTTTCAGGTCCTATACCAAGACTAGGCTCTCTCAAGAACGCTGGTTTGACAAAACTAGAATCAGTCAGAGTCCCTATGATTGATATTAAGCCTCTTGATGTAAGCACAAAGCTTATTTATATATATCCACTGAAACCAATTGGTAAAAAGCGAAACTTTTTAACTTTGATGTCTCTGTTGAAATAATCTTGCAGCTTTTGGTAGGTATGTTTGAGGAATGTAGGAGGTTTGGAGAAGTTTTGGCGGCAAAGGGGCTGATAAATTCGACAGATATCGAAGAGGCGAGATCTAGTAAAGGCAGCCAAGTGATCAGCGTTGGCTTACCTGCTTATGCACTTCTTTACGAGATTCTACGCTCTGTCAAAGCAAACTCTGTTGGCTTGTTGCTCGGTAAAGTTTCATTCTTTTTTTACTATGAAGTTTTCCAATTCCAATGCTGCATCTTGAACCAGCAAGAAACCAACAAAATCGATTCAAAGGACATATTTTTATTTTTATTTGTAGGTGATGGTGTAACTGAAATAACTACCAAGAACCGACCGAAAGATGCCTTTTTTGACTGGTTTCTGAATCCGTTTTTGATACTAAAGGAGCAACTGAAAGCTACAAATTTGTCTGAGGAAGAAGAAGAGTATCTCGGAAGATTGGTTTTGCTGTATGGAGATTCAGAGAGGCTAAAGGGCTCGTATGTTGATTTCGTCTCTCCTCCTCTCACTGAGCGTAGAAGAGCTGAACTTGATGCCTTCGCTCGCAGGTAAAAAAAGAAAACAGCAAAATTTTGTGTTTTGTCGGTTTGGGTTTTCCAAATTTGGTGTTTTTTGTAAACTTTCTTTATGTTCTTGTGTTTGTTAGGATTCAAGGGCTAACGAAATCGGTATCAAGGTATCCAACATACCGTCGACATTTTGTGGAATTAGTGAAGAAACTATCGGAGGATATGGTCCAGAAACACGGGGGTTCGGTTAAGGACAAAGAATCTATAACAGAACCGCCTGCACCGGTTAAGATCTTTACTCGGATATTCAGTCAGAGATCGTTCAGAAGAAAAGGGAGTGTCAATGGAGCCGATCAAGAATCGCGAAAGGGTGTCTCACTCCCAAGGAATGTAGATATCGTTTAAAGTTTAAACACTGGAATTGTGGATATTTTGGAACTTAAAAAGCCCTTTGTTTTTTCTCCATGCAACAAAGACATCGCGGTCAGCTATGTTGTAATAGAAGACGGTTCCAAAAAAAGAAAACCCAATTTCATAACACCTTTGTCGAAGTTATTGTAGAACGTAAAACCTAATTTCATTGAATTCTAAAACTTTCTAGGTTAGTCGGTTTTGTTGATATTAATAATCAAATTATATATGATTTTTAGTAAATCATTCTTACTATATGGCTCTAACTATAATTGCATAACAATTTTTTTTTTTTTTTTCAAATAAAGGTGATCTATTATTTGTATTCAACACAAAGCGGTAAATGTACCTTAATTAAACAAAATATGTAAACAAACAAATTACTGCTTTGTTTTGTATACAATTATTAGAAAAGCATGACATATTCTTATTGACCTCCTTTATTTTTTTAAAATATGTTTTGTTATCCAATTATAGTTAGATCTATATAGTAAAACTAATTTGCTAAAACTTTATAGGTTGCTTAGCACATATATAATTTAATTCCTAATTGCAACAAAAAATTACTATTTTTTAGTCTCTAGAATTCAGTGCCAGCAGTCAACTATATTCCAAAAGAATTTCGTTAGTAGGGAGTGAAATTTACGTAAGAATGTATAATAAAACATAAACATGTTCATATTATCGTATCTTTGATTTTTGTTTTAGAAGGATTACTAAAAACTATCATAAAATCACATATTTCTATTGTTTTCGATAATGAAATAGTTTATATACACGCATATGAGGGTCATTTATGAAAAAGTTTATTTAGGATAATGAAATAATGAAATCCTTGTATTCATTATCTAAATGAACTTTTCAAAAAGTAACCTCATATGTGTATATAAAGCTTACCGAATGGATAATGACATGTTCAATATACTAACTATATGCTGAAATTGAATCCACAACTGAAAATAAATAAAAATTTAAATGATAATATGCATAGATTGAGTCTACAACTCGCACCAACTTGGATATCTTTGATCTAGTTATGAAATTGGGACAATATAGGGCAGATTTAGATAAGTCTGGAAGATTTGAGTTAAAAAGATGCTGGTTTTGATGGAGAGAGAGAGTTTTCCCTACGGCAACCTAGGTTAATTTAATTAAATGTTCTTATTTTAATGAGAAAAATAAAAAAGTGTCCCTAATCAAAAAATTGAGGACATTAATTGATGATGATATACCTTATGTCGTTTCTAGTGATAATATCCTCAACAACAACTTATTCCACATCCTAATGGTCTCTTTAGGGCTAGAACGCAGAACGCTAACTGCATCGCGACGGAGAATGACTGGACCATATTTCTAACATTCTCTCGTGGGTTTCTATGTTTTTTTCATTTTTCAGATTTTTTTTTCATTTTTTTCCTATGGCAAATATAACATTTCTTTTTGCAATTTTTTCAGTTTTTATGTCATTCCTTTTTTTATAACAATTCCATTATTAATCTTTAAGAATAATGTTATTATCCAATTATACTATATAAAAAGATTTTGATTTGCATCACAGAGACACACTCAAATGCAACTTTGACGCAAGCTTTAATATTGGTTCAAGCATAACAAATGCAAGTTGGGTAATTCCAAACTATGAAAGTCGACAGCTTTTAATTTCCTCTTGAGACGGGAGCCAAAAATCTCTTATTAGCAATGCAACAGTCTGATTAGAGGTTTTACTACTTTATGTTTTAAAGGGGATTGCAAAATACTCGTAGATTCTTTAGCAATGAGATTAGTTGACATACATACGAATTGAGAATTTATGTCACGATATATTTGCATGGAAGAATAAATTCAGGTTCTGTAACGTCCTTCATACACAAACCATACAAACAATGTTGTTGCTCACTCCATCGCAAAGAAGAGACATCCGATTGGAATATTTTACTCTTCAATGATGTACCCTCTTCTTTGGTTTTATAATTTGTTGTATTCTGATTAGGTAAACTCTATTTTATAAATAAAAATTTCAATTTGACGAAGAAAATAAAAAGATTTTGATTTGCATCTTATGATAAAAAATAAAACATCACAAAAAGTGTTCCTCCTCTCTTTGCAAACGGGACGCAGTTTCTTCTTTCACATTAGGCGAAGACATCCAATGACATAAAGCCACGTGTTAGATTGTTCGATAAACATCTCGAGACGAGCACGCGCCTCTGAAAATATCCAGTGGTGTGTTCGCCACGATTGACCTAAGTCGGTATCCATAATGAACGGTCAAAATGATTGGAAGCGTTACTTGTCCAAAAGATCTACGGCTCTTCGACGTAGATGAAACTGAGCCTCACATTTACAAATATGTACACGTAGGTAATCTCGTGTGTGTGTGTACTATATATTATTCCCCTCCCATAATCGTCATATTTGGCTAATTTCGGGTTATTAAAAATTATTATCTCGTCGAAAAATATTGAATTAATTTTCAGCCATTTTCAATCTTCTTCGTTTTATTTCGACACCGTCTCTCACTGTGTTCCCCCCCGTGAAAATGGCCTCCGGTTTGATCGGAAGATTGGTTGGAACGAAGCCGTCGAAGTTAACCGCGGCGGCGAGATTGATCCCGGCGCGATTTACGTCTACGGGAGCGGAGGCGGAACCAAAAGCTTCGTCTGGTGGCGGCGGAGGATCGAAATTGAAGACTTTTCAGATCTACCGATGGAATCCGGATAACCCTGGGAAGCCTCAGCTTCAGGATTACCAGATCGATCTCAAGGATTGTGGTCCGATGGTTTTGGATGCTTTGATTAAGATCAAAAACGAGATGGATCCGTCGCTTACCTTCCGTCGATCGTGCCGGGAAGGGATCTGTGGCTCGTGCGCTATGAACATTGACGGATGCAACGGGCTCGCGTGCTTGACGAAGATTGAAGACGCAGCGTCTGAGACGACAATCACGCCGTTGCCTCACATGTTCGTGATTAAGGATCTGGTGGTGGATATGACCAATTTTTACAACCAGTACAAGAGTATTGAGCCGTGGTTGAAGAGGAAGAATCCGCCGTCTGAGCCTGGGAAGGAGATTTTACAGAGCAAGAAGGATAGGGCTAAGCTTGATGGGATGTACGAGTGTATTCTGTGTGCTTGCTGTAGCACGTCCTGTCCCAGTTACTGGTGGAATCCTGAGTCTTACCTTGGCCCAGCTGCTTTGCTCCACGCCAACAGGTAAAGTTACAAAAATGATATTGTTTTAAGAATTGCTTGTTGCAAAGGGAATTGGTTGCAAATTGTAGGACTAAGAACTTTGGAATTTGCTTTAGGGAATTGGTTGCAAATTGTAGGACTAGGAACCTTGGAACCTTAGAGAATTGCTTGTTGCAAAGTGGATATAGAAGTTAGCATTCTCAATCTTGAAATTTGCTTTGAGAACCTTAATAAGCATGTATGTGTTGTTGTTAGCTGCACTGATTCCACTTTCGTGATCATTCAAGTCTGTTCTGCTGCCTGAATTGGTGATTCCAATCTCTGTCTTTGTTGAAATAGCATTTTTCAGTTGTTTTGGTTTTTGGGAATTTGATACTAACCGAGTCAGTAGATAAAGTTTCGATCTTTCAATGGGTTTGTAACTGAGAGACTTGTTCACATGTGCAGGTGGATAAGTGACAGTCGCGATGAGTACACTAAGGAAAGGCTCGAGGCCGTTGACGACGAGTTCAAGCTTTACCGATGCCATACAATCTTGAACTGTGCTCGTGCCTGTCCAAAGGGTTTGAATCCAGGCAAACAGATCGCACACATCAAGCAACTACAGCGTTAAAGCTCATCATCCCCTTAACGTATGAAGCTAATAATCTTCAAAAAACCCTCCGGATTTTCTATTCATTCTTGTCTTTGTTGCTGCCAAATATTAGTGCCAAATATTTTGCAAGTCCTCCCAAGTAGATGAGCTTTGTGGTTGTATCTTGCTGAAAAAAAACTCTCTTTTAAGAAATAAAAGTTGAAGGAAACTTAAACGGTTTAACCTCATCTACTTATCATCTACTCTTTTTGTGTACCGTTTGCGTTGTCTTTTATAAAAACATTTCATGTACTTGTGTCTACACATGAACACAACGTGAGAGCTTAAACATGGCTTAGCCCATAGAAGATATCACATAACTAATTTGGTGGTTCATCTTCCATGTCTTATGATTGACTGCATAAGTATGACTGCAAGTACTGATAGACACAAACAAGAAAGATGTCACCGACAACAGTTGTAGCTCTGTTCTTGGTCTCCTTCGTCATTACTGGCGCATCAAGTGATGTTGCTCCAGCAGCTAAAGAGTTTCATTTCTTTTTGAGTTCTCAAGAACATGAGCAGTCTCAGTTTTTTACTGTGGAAGGTACCATTGCTTTGAATACAGTTTCTGGAAACAAAGATGGATGAGTCGAGGGAACTTGAGAGGATGCTCATGTACATGCTTTTTGTTGTTTGTTCATGTGCAGGCTGCAACAACGAATGCGAAACAGCTTGCTGTAACTGCGATATAGAGCAACAGCCTCCAGTCTGTGTTCAGTGTTGCCGGATTTGAGCCATGATTGTTTCATGTAAATGTGACAAAAAAAGAGTGTACAAGATTTAAACGCGAAGTCGGAATGTAAAATGTTACCTTTATTGGTGAAACAGAGGGAAGCAATGTATTTTTATTAGAAAAAAGAAAAAAACAGTGATCACAAAAGAGAAAAAAAGGAGAGAAATATCTCAATCTATGGATTATAGACTCAGGTTCAACACCCTAAAACACCAGGTTTTGCAGCCTGTTCATCAAATAAGATAATTTATGAACATATGCAAATATAATAAAAGTTGAATTGATTATACATGCAAATCTACATCAGATAAACTAGAAAACAGCTTTGTGTTACTCAAGAGTCTTTGGATCATTAAGCTCATTTCTATTTTGAATAAAGTTTCTTTCTATGCACTGAAAATCTCAATTTTGGTGATAACTTTATATTTTATTTGTTACAGCTCGATTCGGGTCTTAATGACTTTTAATTCAAACTCTATTATAATCTGTGATCGGTGTTTTTTTTTATGTATTTGCAAGATAGAAAAATGATCAAATTATTTATCATTTTGCACGTTATCTATAACAACAACTCATTAACTTGACCCACAAACTACTCTTGTTGGATGTTACGTTTTGAGCATATTCCTTCGTCCATTAAAGGCTCTTGGCTCATATATCCTTGAAGCTAACTCCCAATTCACAATCCTTGTCTTTCTTTTTTTTCTTCTTCTGTAAAATCGACATTTGAGATGAGACGAGAACGTCGGCAAAATGCTATAGTCAGGACTTACCGGATTCTTCCACCGCCTCTTAACCCAAGGCTGGTCAACTCTTCGACTTCACCTTCAACCCCCGAGTTGTTTACATCGAAACCGACCAGCCATTCTAAAGCTAATCGGAAAATGTGGTCTGGTCAGGTGCATTTGCTGAGATCAAACGACATCGCTTCATCAAGCTACAAACTCCTGACGTGGCGGGTATCAACCGAACCCGGACCCGTTTTGAATCTCCCCGGTTTATCGGATGTTAGTGGTAATGGCGACGACGATGGTGAAGGCAAAGGAGATGAAGCTGAAGTTGAAACGATGAAAAGAGAGAATGGACATAATGACGATAAAGAAGATGGTGGGTCTCATGATGATGATGAAAGTACGAGTTTTTACGATGTGGGGATGATGATGAAGATGATGGAACATGTGTTAAGTGACGATGAAGAAGATGGTTGGTGTTTGGTCTGAAAAAAAGAAAATAAATCATGATGTCTGTCTCTCTCACGTGGTTTTGCTTTTGCTTTTTCTTTTCCAAAATTTTTAAGTGAAATGTAATTTGATTTATATTATCTTGTACGTAACAGCTTTATCAACAACAAGCAATTCGAAATCAAGATTCAGATTCAGAACAACTAAAGTAACTGGAGTTGTTGTTCTTCTTCATTACAATAGTAGACAGAAAACAAAGATTTTTAACAAAAAGAAGCTATTTCCAGATTTTTCTTCTTCTTCCTACTGCACTCAGACTCTTCTTATAAACTGGTGAAAAAAAGAGTATTAATCGGTGCCATCTACGTAACGAAATTTCTGTGTTTCTTAATCACTAAAAGCTTGAGCAAAGGATCTGAGTTTACGACACGAAACCGATCCTTTTATTCTCCCCATTTGCCATTTGCAGACTTGAGTAAACGTTTTCTAATTTCCACAGAGTTTCTTCAAAGCTGGTTGTTATTCTTTAAGCCTTCTCTGGCTCTCTTATGATTCTCTTACAGTCTTTGGCTTCAAACAGAAACACATAGACTGTTTCTTTTTCTCCGTCTTTCTCTGCACAACACACACACAAACCGATAAAAGATTTAAAAAAAAAAAAAAAAAAAATCTTCGTTTGATGTGCCCATGAGATTTCGATTGGAAAAAAACTAAAAATCTTACCTTTTTCCTGCCCTGACTCTGGTCTTGAGTTTTAGCATTACCCCTGAAACAGCTGTTAGAATAACAAAAGAAAGACCATAATCAAAACCAGAGTAAGACCGATACAATGCAAGAAAAAGATAGAAAAACACAGAGAGAGAGAGAGAGAGAGAGAGTCTGACTTACCTCAAGAAACTAAATCTCTGGCCGTGAACCGGTTTCTCTTCATTCTTCTCTGAATTGTGAATTATCGGTCTTTCGCTGCATTTACGTTATTTCAAAAACAATCAGAAAAGAGTAATACAGTATTTTGCAGACAGGATCTGTGTGTGTTACATAGAGAGAGAAAAACACAAACCTTGTTTTCTCAGGCAAAGCAATCTCCTCTACAGGTTTCGGAGGGATTGTTTTCTCAAGAGACAATCTAAACACCGGTTTGTTCTTGGTTATCGATATCCTCTTTTTCTCCTCCTTATCACCAACAGGTAATTCCTCCTTCAACTTCACCAACTCCTCCTTCTCACCATCACCATCACCACCACCATCATCATCATCATCACCAATCAAACCATCTTCCTTGTGTAAATCCTCTTTTACTTCCAATTCATCAATCAATGAACCATCATCCACAAGAACCGGTTTGTTATCCGAACCAACAACCGCATCATCAAGCCGAATACTTTTCCTTCCGGTTTCTTCGTCTTGTATAACATTCAGAGGAGGCTGTGTTTCCAGAGCGTGAAGCAGGACCTCGGCAGGCGTCACGGCTGGTTGCTCTTGCGTAGCGGCTTTCTTGGCTTCGGCTATTCTCTTGTAATGAGCTTCGAAGAAAGCCTTCTTCTGCGCAACGGATCCAGGACGAGAGTACTTCTCTGCTTCTTCTACGTACTTCTTGTGTGAAAAGCTTGACCATTTCCCCCATTCCAGATTCTCTGTCATGAACTTCCCAAATGATATTGATTGGCTAAGCGCATGGATCGTGTTATCCTGCAAAAATTCCAACAACACAACATAAGCTCTTATAAAAATCACAACTTTACGCTCAAACTCCAATTTATAAACTTTCGGATGAATCTAAAGCCATAATGAAAATTTTCTTAAGAGATTCCAACAAATCCAGAAGCGTTCGTGAATCGCAATTACAAGGAACAAACTTAAGAAAATCGTAAGAATTTTTTTTATTCATAGTATAGCTTGGAAACTAATTTGTTCTCTGTCTGTGTTTAATCGAAAACAGAACTTTATCTTCAATTTTCCGGGAAAATCTAGGCGACGAGAGAAAACTGAAATTCCTAAAACGAGATATCTTATAAACAGCTGAATTTTCCAGGAAAATGTAATTTTGTCGTTACAATCACAAAATAAGAGAGATGTGAACATCAGAGGAATCAACAAACCGAAGAAAGATTTAAATTTACCTCATGAGAATCGTTACGGGTAATAGGAGCTGCGAACGAATACGAATGAACCAAAACAGCAGATTCACCCATTTTTAAAGCTTCAGATCAAATTCTAAAGCTGGAACCCGAAAAAAAAAAAAAAAACCCACAAAATGGAAAATAAAAGGAAAGAAATTTATAAGATTTTGAATTTCAGCTTCAGAAACGTTTTCTCTGGATAGTGTTTTCTCGTCAAACAAACGTCTCTCGAATTCAAAATTTTGAAAGAAAAAATATTTCTCTGTCGTTGAAAGGAACTCAGATTTTTCTCTCAAGCAGCTAAACACATGGTGTGGTGGTGGGGAAGATCTGAAGAATATATTTTAGATCTGGGTCCCACGAGCAAGGAGAAGATAGAATCAAACATAAAATAATGAAAATTAATTCAGAAAAGGTTTCTTTATTTTTTGAGGATAGGAATGAAAATGGGATTACAAATTATAAAACTTTGAAGAAATGATTTTTGATGTGGTCAAGTGGTTGAGAATTGAAGCGAAAGGGAAAAGAAATGTTTTCTGGTGAACTTTTTTTCTTGTGGGAGAGGAAAAAACTGAGAAAATCCGGAAACTCGGTCTTCGCAACCGATTTTCGAGTTCTTTAAAAAAAATAAAAATGTTTTTATTTATTACGAAACGTTTCTAAAGCTATTTTTATAATTTTTTATTTAATTAAGGGATCAGAAAAGAAAAATTAAAGGGATATAATTATTTGTTTTTGCCAAAAGGAGAAGTTAAGGATTATATTCAAAATTTCTTGTGTATATAAAAATGAACGTTACTTATGTTTGTAACGAGGTATTAAAATGTCTTTAAGACAATATTTTTTTTTTCTGTCAGCCCGCCATTGTTTTTAAACATAGAGTTATAAATTCTGGTTATTCGATGATCTTAAAAAATTATACTATTCGTTTAAAAAAAAATAATTCAGGATATCATTTTAAGTATTTATATATGTTGGAAGTGAATTTTATTCATCAGATCTCTGTGAATCAATTCGTGAAATGTGGATGTTAAATTCAAATGGAGTCTCATACGGAATGTCTTTATGTGGTGTCATCTGAAAACAAGCTGTTTATTTATGGACATATAACGAAATGTCTTTCAATGATCTACTAGATAATTATTGATTGCCGTCAAAAAAAAAAAAGATTATTATTGATTTGAACATTGAAATGTTATCTGAATGTCCTACTCATTTTTAATTTAATAAAAAAAATGTCCTTCTCATTTTTGACTATTTGTCATTACATGCATAATATAACTTACTGTTTAGAAATCGATTCTCCCTAAAGATCTCTCGAAGATCCCGAGTAATCCAACTCGGTAAAACAATAGTACATCTTTATATAAAAACAAAAAAAACAATAGTACATATAAAAATTTCAGTTGAATTAACAATAACGTAATGAAAATGGACACATTTCAGGACATTTCTCAACAAATCTTAAAGCATCGTTTTTGTTTTGTTACTAGTATCTTCCAAAACGTCTAGATCATTGTACCAAATTGTTTGGAAAAAAAAAAAAAAAAAAAAAATTGTTTGAAAAATAAGAGCTTATCGAATGCTTTACCTACCTGCATTAACAATTTCACCAAATTTTTTACCACTTATGTATTAGAAGTTTTTAGTATCTGGTAAAATTTTGCATCAATACAAGCAATATTGATATATGTATTTCTCTAATTTTATTGATATCCGGTATTAAAATGCTTTGGACAAAGCGAGTTGAAGTGGTGGTCTCCAAGAACATTTCTTTTTCAACACTTTTGTATCTCGTCGAGATAAATAGATGAAGACTTCACAAAAGTAATTTCACATTGTTCGAAAATGTAAAAAAGATCGCTAACTAAACCAAAATTTAAGATGCCTTAGAGCATCTCCAATGGTTCATGCCATATGTTATTGCAAATGGCAAAAA
>OVBJ01000779.1:20800-42158 GCA_900406535.1 Noccaea bulbosa | reverse complement strand
AAAAAAAAAAAAAAAAAAAAAGAGTAGACCTCAACGAGAACAACTTTAACAAGACGGAAATAAATCGATCGACGAGATCTAGTCAAACGGATCTCGCATAAAAGCAATTATCCAAGGCACGGATACCAAACACAGATCTAATCAGGTAATATTTATGATTAATTTTACCTCGAACAATTTTGAAAATGGAAACGGATCTCGCGTATCAACCACAGGAAGTTTACACGAGAACGAAATCAAGACACAGATATAATCAATTAGGTAGAACAGATCTGAGAATTCCAAACAGCAAGGGAAATGCAGAGCCAAATACGTCAGATCTGATCAACCAAACTACAGAAAAAAAAAAAAAAAGCAGATCTAATCGGGAGAGAGGACGAGACGAACCTGAATGCCATGTTCAAGGCAGTAAAGCTCCCAACAGGCATTTCCGACCTGGATACCAGCTTGACCAATGTGGATCGAGATGCACTCCCTCATTTTCGATTCGGAGAAGAAAGATCTAAAAACTGGATTTGCAGGGAAGACGAAGAAGAAATCGGAGTGCGTTTATGAAGACGCTCTCCAGAAATGAGATCTAGATCTGAGTTTTTTCGGTTTCAAGGTTTTACAAACTCGGGCTAAATGTGTATTTGTAAGTGTAACCAACGGCTCATATGGGACACGTGTAATGATATGAATGGGTTACTGCTAACCACGGTTAAATGAGATAGATACTCCATACTCGTGAGGTGAGCTGCATATTTTCTAATTTTAAAATTTTGCCGCTTAAGGTTCTGTTTGGTAATCGCTTTCATGACCGTTTCTCTCTCTCTCTCTCTCGTTTTTGAAATGCGTAAGCGTAACAGTCCCTTCAATTTCGGAAAAGATTAGCTTAACCGGAATCTAACCGTATCTGATCCCAAATCTCTACAGTAAACCGAACTGTACCAAAATCTGAGAAAGCGGAGGAAAAAAAATACAAAAAACGAAGCTTTGATAACGAGAGCCTTAAAACGGGCAGGGAATTTTCCGAGTCTTGTTTGCTCATGGCTTCCACAGTGTGCTTACCATTTTATTGAATCCAAATCTTCCAATGGAATCGAGCGTCCATAGCGTCATGTCTCCACTTGGATCACAAGCCAAGTTACTACTGAGCTCGAGGGAAATCTCGTTTCTTCCGATGTAGGACTTTTGGTGATTATATACAGTATGTAACTACTTGTCTTTTGTCACTGTCTAAATCACATGTGAATATTGTGCCACTGATATGTGTATATGCTCATAAGGAACTGGGAGCGAGAAGTGTGACACCACATAATCTAGAGTTGTTCTTAGTTTGTTTAATTGCTTGCTTCTCCGTAGCTAGAAGTGTTCTTCCATATGAATTGTATGTGCATGTGTGTGTGTATAGAAGTAAACCAAGGAGACATCCTTTAAATCTCTGTCGTGGACAAGTCTTAACGAATTCGGTAATCCCATTGTTTTTACTTTTTAGTTTTTACCTTAAGAAACTAGTCATGGAGCCATAAATTTCCCAAAACTTCATAGTCCGAAAATTTTCACAAAGCTGCAGTTTTTAACTCATCATTATCACAATCAACAAGTGCTTCTCCAATAAATATACAAGATACAGAGCAATCTCGAATCCAGAATCTCGAACAGCCACAGAGACATTATCCTATCAGATCGATTGAGAGAGATCAAACGAAAAGTCGACGAAGAAGAATCACAAGCGAGGGCGAACAGCACAATGAACATCTGGGACAAAAACTTCGCCGAGAAAAATCCACACAGGATACATCATACAGAGCGCGTGAGAGAATCATCAAGTGCAATAACGGCGATTTCACAAATATATCTACCGGAAATTTCTCATGAAACGCAACCACGGGGGATCAGAGAAGAAATCTTTCTGCTTCAAGTTCATTGCGATAATGAAACGGTCACTGAGGTAACGAAACAACCCGGTTTAATCTTTCCTTAGATGAGATCTGTACTTGACCAATTGGCTACCACTGGATTTCCTATATGGCTTACCAATGTTGATGTTCAAAGAGGAGAAGATCAGGTAAAAGAAGAGCTTTACGTGACATGCAAGAAAACTAACTCACTTCCTAGAATTATTTACTTATGAGCCTTAGCATTGTATAACACCAACCAATTGACCATACACTTTCGGCTTTCCAATAGTTAAACCATTAATATCCATCTTCATTATAGTTGTTCTTCATCATTTACTTGTCTCGTTCTTTACACTTTTGCATATTTGTTTGCCCGGTTAATTTCTTTATTAATCTGTTCCATTTCCGTTTGCATTTTGTGTATAAGTTCTTAGAGCAATGCAAAAACCCATCATTGATTTCTTAGCCTAAGATGTTTAATATTCGGGATATTTCTTGTGTTCGTCTCATTTGGCTTAGACCCCTACGCGCGAACCTTTTTTTCTTTATAATAAATTTTAAGAAACTCATGAATGTATTGACTATTGATTGATATGTAACCTATCAAATCAATGGGTGGGGAAAATAACATGTCTCAAAAACACAACAAACAAATCCTCTCGGAGGTTTTCTACTACTGCCTTTGAACCTCTTCTTCTTAGTCTCCGCTAATTTCTTCATTGCCCAGTCTTAGCTTAGCCATGTGGCCCTTAAATTATAGATAAAATTATTATATTGATAGATAACTGAATTGTTTTATCTAGAATTTGAAAATACATTTTATATAAAAGATAACTATTCAACAACACTCATCTTATAATTATACTAACAAACTTTTTTAAAAATGCAATAAAACATACATTACGAGATTCGAGACATGAATTTTACGGGTATAAGACGAGAATGACATAATTGGTATTTGGTTTCAGTTCCTAAAAGAATCCGATAAGAAACGGAACAGATCGTTCATGTAAAGTTGAGATTCTCCCAATGCTCCTTGAATGTCAGATGGATGCCAAAGACACTGGTGCACGCATATTGCACTATTGCATTCCTTAGCTTGCCATATGCTAGATCGCCTTAGACCATTAATTATGCCTAGATTTTATTGGGGAGATTGCTGGGGAGTTGAATTTGAAGAATTATTGTACACTGACTATGTAACATAGGTAAATCCACATGGTTGTGTCACCATATATATGTTGAGTAACATGATTTATGTATGTTTGTGTCTTTATGAGGGCTATGCCAAAGTGGTTGTTGAGGCACGGTTGGAATGTCATTTAATTCTCCAAAGGTAAACTTGCTCTTTGCGGAAGTCTAAAATGAGTGAGGTATGTTTTTCAGCCTACACTTATTCCAATATTCTTTGAGCATTGTGGATTGTTTAGTTGACTTACTGCGAGGATTCTCTCTAGGGAATTCTTCAGCCTGACATGCAATGTGGAATGTAACTCCATCATCACGTTGGGACTGGGATAAGCTTAGGAAGATGATCTCAAAGAATGGAGTAAGGAACTCTCTTTTAGTAGCAGCTATGCCCAATGCTTCAACCAGTCAGATTCTCAGGAACAATGAATGTTTTAAGCCATATACCTTAGACATCTACAGCCGCAGAGGCTTAACACGTGTGTGATTAAATCATTTGACAGTAAAATGTTTTCTTGTTTTCTCCTCTAGCTTACTCATTGGATATGTTTGGTTTGTTTTTTTTTTTTTCAGGGGTGAGTTCGTAGTGGTGAATAAGCATTTTCTCCATGACTTAACCGAAAAGGGTCTATGGAGTCCGACTCTGTTAAGTAAAATAATTGATGAGAATGGTTCTATAGCAAATGTCCGGGAGGTACCTGAGGATTTGAAGGCAATTTACAAGTATGGCTCACACTTATTTTGTGCTCTCAATCACTATTGTGTTCAGATACCACGATCTGACTTGTTTATCCTGCAATATATCACAGGACTGTCTGTGGACATGGCTGTTGATCGTGGATGCTACATTGATCAAAGCCAAAGCTTGGACGTCCACATGGACAAACCCAATTTAGCAAAACTCACTGCCTTACATATCTTTGTGTGGAAAAAGGTACAAGTTTACCTTAAATATTTGCTAAAATCATTTCATAATCGATGTGAAACAGATTCGAAAACATCCTACACTCATAGTCTTTAGTCCCATGAATACTCTTATCTTACTATTTTGTTGTGAATTTACCATTTCCAGGGTTTGAAAACTGGAATGCATTGCCTGCGATTACATGATGCAGGTAAGAAATGAAGTAGGCGCCAATCAGTCACACAAACTCCAGTCAAATAGAACAAAACTATGATCTTTTTTAGCCTTCTTCCTCGTGTAAGCAAATATTAAAAAGCTTTGTTTGATTCACTACAATATTGAATTTTCTGTCAAATTAAGACGGTAAAAGTTATGCAGATTTTCTTTTTGTGCATTGTGATATCTTAACAGACTTTGGGGGACATTCTTGATCAAGAATCTAACAAGTCTGCTGAGATGTTGATGGAATGGGTTGTCCGCACAGTCCTTGGTTCCGTCTGAGTTTATTGGTTGATTTCTCTTGAAAGATGTTGTTAGTTTGTTTGCTAATTGCTTCTATGTTTAACCATGTCCAATACAGCATTTAAGCCATCACAAAAGAGCAGACCTGATACATATTTATGGAGAGCTAATGAATCGATCCTGAACATATAATGAATCGAGTTTGTTATCGAGAGCAGGAACAAAGAGAGGTATATCCCGACATTGATCATCAGCTTCAGGGCCATAGAAGTCATGAGAAACAAGGACTCCAGGTTCAGTTGGATCCAAATCTCTTACCCACACATAGATCATCCCATTGAGATTCATGGAAGGGAGAGAAATAGCTAACTTAAGACTAACAGGATGAGAGGAGACAAGTCGCTTGAATGTCCATTTCCCTGTAACAGACGAATACACGCACACTCTCCATACATTCACTTGTCTGTCTCTACTTTGACAAGTCCTAACCACTTTGAAGCTCGAAACGACGCCGTCGTCCTCCACATGCGTTACCAAACCAGTGGCCTCGCATGGCTCTGGAGGCGGAGGGATTTCAACCCATTCTTGTAAAACTGGATTACCAACCAAGGATTTACGAGTGTAAGGCATGTTATCAGTGCGGGTAAAAAAGATCTCGATCAAGACCAATCCATTAGAAGAAGCTACGTAGAAGAAGTGAGAAGTAGGGAGATTCAGATACCGTTGAAAATCCAAGATATAAGAAGATGGAGATTTGGGAAGACCCCATGTCTCGCATCCATGAAACCCTATAGCTTCTGTCATGGGATGAGTTCGGAACATGAGTGACCAGGAGGAAGAGGAGTTTCGGTGAAGAGAGACGAAGAGACGGCGGAAATACGGCGACTCTATTAAAGATTTCCATGTTTTGCACACCGACTTGAACTCGCGATGCTTCCCAACGGTAATCTCGCAATGATCTCCACCAACATCGCCTCTGGGAGGAGTGGTCTGCTTCCCGTCCTCATTGAGTTACCCATGGCCACTGGTTTTTCCACCAACAAACAGATGGGTTTAAATATTATTAGCAGCTTTCCACTCCCCGAGGAGCTATTTATCACTAACATTCAATGGATCTCGTATCAATCATGGGGCCTTACATTTGCTGCCAATTAAAATTTGACAACAGTGTATAGTGTCGGAAGCATTTTGGAAGTTATTTAGTGGCGGTTGGACTTATATGATTGATGCAAAGTCATTGAACAAAAGAATGGTTGAAACATGCAGATGCAGTACAGTACACGGTAACTACAGTACAAAGTACAAACCCGTACTTGAAAAAGGAGTGATTTTTATAACTATATTTATTTGTAGTTGTAACACAATCAATCAATAATTTGAATAAATGTGAATCAAGAAAGTGAAATTAAAGTTACATTATCCTTGTCAGAAATCGTGATTCGTTTTACATGGAAAATGATAATATATAAGTTCTGTATCTAAGAAATTGATTTGAGGAAAACTTTGGACCATTTAACAAGGAGATGATGAATATTAGCATCCATGCGAGTGCCAACTCCACCCCACACTAACATATCAGCCATGTCTCCAATCGACGACCCACTCACTTCTTTCACTTCTTCGAACCCAATTCTTCTGTAAAACCTAACTAGCTGACAACACACACAAGTTCGGTTTACTTCAGTATGATGTTGTTATACCGAATGGAGATCAGATTACCTCTTCAAATTGGTCCGGTTCGGTATATAAACAAACCAAATTCTCAATATCAATTTCGATAGAAATGAGAGGCAGAGAGAGAGAGAGAGAGACCTTGGAATGGTAGAGATCGGAGTCGTAGATAGCGAGAAGCTGAGCAGTGCGGCAACCACAGTCGTAACCATGACGAATAGCTACGGCTCCGACGTATAAACCAACTCCAAGAACAGACTTATCCATCGCCTTCGTCTCTTTCGTCAATCTTATCGTATCCAGATGCAGAACCAAGCCGGGTCCGAACCATGGTCGAACCACTCCTTCTGCTCGTCCGAGCTCGACGCCTGTGTCTGCGTTCTTCCCCGTCACTCTGAAAAACGGTCCTAAAGTCTGAATCTTTAAGTCAAGCTTTCGAGCTCTTGATGACGTCAGGATGTCGGACATCGACGGTAAGGATCTGGGTTCGCTTAAGGAATTAGACGGTGAGAGATTGAGTCTCGGTGAGCACAGAGCCATCTTCAATTCCTCTGGGTTTCGTTCCTGAAAGGGTTCAGTTGTAAATAAACACTGCGGTGATGGATAATATAATACAAGAGTGACACGTGGCCACACACAGAGACGAACATCTCTTAAGGAGCAACTTTACAAAACTGTTAAAGTCATATGAACAAGGCTCACGAGTTTTGATTGCTCCTTGTGAAGAAAGTGTGTATTGGTATGTGTTTGCTACCGTCCTTTTGATCTGATTTCTGCTTCTTCGCCTTGGAAATTCCCTTTTCCTTTCCGAGAAACCTAACAAGTGTTTGGTTATGACTTATGAGGTTTCAGCGAGAAGCAGAGAATTGTGAGAGAAAAATAATAATCAAGTAGGCGTAAGGGCATGTTACTGTGAGCTGACCTTCGTTTGGATGTAGGAGTTGTGGAAGAACTAGAGCGAGATTCTTCGTTTTGGAGTCTCTGAGCGAGATGGAAATCAGAGTGTTCTTGTCGTTCCTCAACAAAAGATGGAGGCAATTCGATCCCACACAAGTTGCATTTGTAGCCATCAACCCAAAATAACGGCTCCATCTCCGGTACTACGGAAAATGCTTTGGCGTTTAGTGCATTAGAATTGTCATTCCTTGTATCTGGTTTGCACTCCTTGTGTTTCATGAGCAGAGCATCTCCTCTCAATGCTTGCTGCCTTTCTTCTCTTTTCTTACATTCTTGATTTGGGATTAGTTTCTCGGCCTCGATTTCGGATTGCTCTTCATTTTCGACAACATCCTTCATTTGAGCATAGCTTGTCTCATGGGAACCAAAGGATGTCAAGCTCTCGTCGTGACTCAAGCCATCTAAGGCAACTGAGTCGTGATCATCCAGGTTTTGCATTGAGGAATCCTTTTGAACAATGAACTTGGTAATAGTTTCCTGTGAAGGATCGGAATTTCGGATTTCTTCATTGAACTGAGACATGCGCAACCCTGAACAAATGGAATTTTAGTAGAGAGAATAAAATATTTTGTCTTGATGTTTCTAAAGAAAGAAGAGCTAAAAACATTAAAGAAACGCACCTATCAGCCTTATAGAAACAGGAAGTTCTGCCTTCAACAGCTTTGTAGCATGCTTTAGTATATCCTCGCTTGAACATGTGTACCTCTGCAAGCTAACAGCCCTGCTCCTAATCTGAGGATTGCAAATTTACTCAATTTCAGCAAAAAGATGGATTCCAAAGAAGAAAAAGAATATAAAATTTGGTAGAGCACCTCAAAGGTGGCAGTTTTTAGTTTAAGTGTCAGTGTTCTTGCCCTTAGACCCTCTTTTTCCATGTCATGAGATAGCATTTCTGCAATTTCAGCTGCCAAGAACAGCACAGATACCACTTCAGTGGCAATTATGTCGAAGAAAATCTTATAGGCCAACTATGTCTCCTTAGTCTAAATTTCGAAATGCACCCTGTGGCAAACAGGTTGATGTATGATTGCTCCAACTATGATATATATCCTAGGAACAAATTATGATAAATAGTCTTGTTAAAAAACAACCCTTCATTGAGTCAAAATTCTCTAGATCCATAATCCATTGTGCCTTTGACTATTGAGTTATAGGTCTCATGAGGAGGAAATAAAACAACATAAATGCACAAAGTACTCACCTAACTTTGAATATAGCAATCTTTCATCTCCTGTCGCAGCAAATGTCCTCTCACTGCTAATACTTTTGCGATACCTAATCTGAGGGGTGTCTGTTTTCCCAAGCCCCAGTCCAACAGAGAGAAAGAAGTCTACAAACAAATTGTCGAGCAATAAACAAGAAAATCCTTCACTGGAAAGCAAAATCATCTTAAGAAAAAAAAAAATTAAGGAGATACTGCTACCTGCTGAAGACTGAGTGAAGAGAGCATAGAGAAGAGATCCCTTCAGCACCATCTCCTCACATGTTTTAATTCCTAAAGCATCCTTCAGAATATGCTCTGTAACCTTACCGATTCCACCGATCTGTAAACATTATATCAACTTGCATTTCAGAAAACTACGCCAACTCATAGAGAACCAACCCCCAGCCATCATAAAGAGTGCAAGGATTTTCAAGTTCTGCGTGGCATCTCTACTACTACTACCAATATACTAAGTTTCTACCTAATATACTACAATCCCACCTACGTAAAGGCAACATCATCTGCACTTATAAGCAGCTAACTGAATGAGCTGGGGAATAATTTGAGTGATAGTTAACAAATTGATTCCAAAAGACAACGCAATTCAGAATCACATACCTTTCTTATAGGAAGGGAAGAGATGAAGGTCATGACGGTTGATCGGTCATGTTGGAGAACAAACTGTCCATTAGGCTTGTTTATGTCTGAGCAAACCTGAAATATGGTAGGGATAGATTCAGAAAACAAATTTCAGAGGACATTATTAAAGACAACACAGACACATGCAATATGCAAAATCAGGAAAAGAGATAGATTTGGATGATATATAGAAGATCATGCACATATAAGGAGAACCTTGGCTAGTAAGCGGTTTGCCGCTACTCCAGCACTGCATGTCAGTCCAGTCTCGGAATGAATAGAAGATCTAAGCTCCTCTGCAATCTGCACAAAGTGAAGAAGTGAACAGAGTACAGTTGCAGTGGCAAACTAGTCAGGTAGTGTCCGCCGAAAAGATACAAATACCACAAAAGAATGCATATAATGAGCTCACACTTACTTCTCCACCTGAAAGACCTCTTTCTCGACAAACCTCAGTTATGTCAAGGTAGGCTTCATCCAAGCTCCCAGCAATGAAGTTGGGATCATAGTTCCCAAAAACTAAATGAAACACATATATGCAAGTAAGAGCAGAGAAACAGACAAACGTGAACAAACAAGCATAAAGCTACTCATGTCGAAAGAGGAGCAACTAACCCTTTCTTGTCAAATCACTGTACTGAGTATACTTGGTGAAATCTACAGGAACAAATATCAAATCTGGACACAGTTTACGAGCAATGAAGCCAGGCATTGCTGCACGGACCCCAAACTTCCTTGCCTAAGCGAGATAGTAGAAATTTCACCAATGAGTACAAGTTGTAACCATAATGAGTACCAGCTACAATATAATGGAAAAACAATATCACCAAGCATATTGTTTATCCAGCATTTGAAACCCACATCATACCTCATAATTAGCTGTGGAGATCATGGACAAGCCTCCAACAGCCATTGGCTTGCCTTTGAGGGAAGGATTGCTCAAAGTTTCAACAGCAGCATAAAAAGCATCCATATCCACATGCAGCCAGATTCTGGATAGGTCGCGTGTAGCTTCAAGCTCTAAGATCCTTCTATCAACCACCTTAAAAGTGTAAAAAGGTTATATAGTTTACGGCTAACAAAATAAAGAATGAAAGATTCCACAACCAGCATTCCCTATTATAGCTAAGAGCAGAGAGAAAAGACATACCTTCTGATAGTTAGATAAATCAGAGAAAGAGAGCTTCGCACACCTATCACGCATATGCTCAATCTTTTGTTTCATAAGAGCTTCCTTACGTTCCTCATTTTGAAAATACTTGGATCCTTTGCTCATTTCATAGACAATCCTCTGGACTTTCTCCTTATCAACTCCCTCCATTCCTAACGAATACACACAGACACATTAAATAGTTTCTGAAACTTACTTCGAACATCATCCAATATAAGGAAAGCAGAATTTGTTATTCCGCCATTTCCAAAATTTGAAATCTTCATCCAAAAACCAGAATGTTCAAAGACCAATATATATAAACCCCCACACAGTCCACGGAATCGATCGATTTTCCAGAAGTTTCGGAGTGAATCCCACTCAAGAGGAAAAAAATCGCGAATTGAATCCGAAGACATTGAAAGAACCCTATGGGGAAAGTGGAAACAAACCGGCTTTGGCGTTGGTGAAGACGGTGTTGTAGGATTCCCATGGACGCGACGAATTATTGGTCGATGATGATTCGCCATCATCCATACTTTAGAGTCTCCGTCGCTGGAGAGGAGAAATCAAATTCGCCGAAATGATTTGGATATTGGAAGGCGTGTAGAAGTACCCCGCCGATTCATACCCGAACCGAACCGATTAATTGCGATTTAAATCACTTGGTCAAAGATATACCATTTTGAGTTAATATTTTCTTTTCAACGTTTTTATTAATTTCATTTTAAATAATCCTAATATTACCATCAATTGTTGGATTGTGATCACTTGGTCAAGAGTTTTTATAAACTTATCCCTATAACTTTTGTTGTTGATTTTAATTGATATTTATCTAAAAATAAACTTATATATTATGTTAGTGCTTTTGGTTAATGTTCATGCAAGAAATTTCTATAAGATAATTTCCAAGAGAATGTATCCAAGCAAGAGAATATGTTGGACGAAATCAATCAAAACTCTTTTGTCCATGTTCCAAGTAATATTACGGGATTGTTCCCCCACCTCCTATGAGTTTCGTGCAATAACGGTACATAGTTGAAACAGTCGATTCACTATTTTCCTGTTTTCTCAAACATTTACACCCACACCCACAGCGGCATAAGGTGTGATTAACTCGTTTGAAATCAATATTTTCTTGGTTTCTCCTCTATCTTACTCACTCATTGAATAAGCATCTTCTGGATGACTTGAGGAAAAAGGGTTTGTGGAGTCAGAGTCTGCTAACGAAAATAATTGAGCATAATGGTTCCATAGCAAGTGTTGAAGAGATTCCTGAGCCTTTGAAGGCAATTTACAAGACTGTTTGGGAGATTAAAAGAAGCAACATTGGTGGACATGGTTGTTGATCGTGGATGCTACATTGATCAAAGCCAGAGTTTAAACATACACATGCAACACTCAAGAGCCTTACATTTCTATGCATGGAAAAAGGTAAATATTGCTTGACTCCTTACATAACCAATGTGAAACAGTTTTGACAACTTCTTTCACTCATAGTTTGTAATCCAGTGAATACTTTACCCTTTTCAGGGTTTGAAAACTGGAATGTATTGCATGTGATCACGATAAAACTGGTGCTGCAGCATATGGCGATAAAAAGTTCTGAGATTTCTGTCTGAGTTGGTTGATTATGTTAAGCTCGTCGATTAAAGCATGCAAACATGTAGTTGCTTCTTGCTTGCACTTAGGTGCATTTTTGTGCGTCGTAGCTTTCCTAGCTTACTAGTTAGTCTATGAGAGACTTGAATTACTTGGTCAAAGATATACCTGAACCGAACCGATCCAATTAATTGCGATTTAAATTACTTGGTCAAAGATATACCATTTTGAGTTATATTTTTGTGAAAATGCTAAATCAAGTTAAGAAATGTGATGAATCAATATTTTGATTTAATATTTTCTTTTCAGCGTTTCCTTTTTTTTTTTGGTTTTATTAATTTTATTTTAAATTATCCTAATATTACCACCTATCGTCAGATTGTGATCACTTGGTCAAGAGTTTTTATAAACTTACTTGTTTCTTTTTTTTTGTTAAAATAAAGTTACTTGTTTCTATTTGAATGATTCAAACAAAGTTAACCCTACAATTTTTATTGTTGAATTTAATTGATATTTTCTAAAAATAAACTTATATATTACTAAAAGCCTAAATGACTGTTTACTTGTTTAGGCTGGAAACGGCATGAACATTAACCAAAAACACCAACATGTAATATATAAGTTTATTTTTAGAAAATATCAATTAAATTCAATTCAACAATAAAAATTGTAGGGATAACTTTGTTTGAATCATTCAAATAGAAACAAGTAACTTTATTTTATAAATTTATTCCTTAATTATATATGACATACAGGTGGATGTAGTTCACCTTAGGGGTTGGTACTTTTTAGTGGAGATGGAGGATACCAAAGAGTCATGTGTATATTGTGTGCACATTTATATCAACGTAGGCATGACTATGGTTTCAAGCCAACATAATAATGATTCTCAGCTCTTTTAGCGTTTTCGTATGCTTCGTCTGAAATGTGTTTATAGTTTTGTTAGTGTTGATTTTTGTAGCTTAATTATAGTCCGAGTTTTTTTGCTTGGTTTGAAAAACTTTTCAACTAGTTTTATGGCTATGTTACAATTTTAGGCGAATACCTCCAGTATTGCAAATAATTTGATAATTATCTTACATAATCACTACTAGTCTATAGGATCAGGGTTGAGTGTTAATGTCACTTTAGAATCTGTGAAAAGAAGATGGATCATTTGCAATTCACAGATACTTAATACTTTACCTACATACTCGCAATCGATCCTACAAGTTATGATTACTTAAACCAGTCTTCTCCATGGAACTCGAAAAAGTGTTGGAGATGAAAGATGCGATATGTAACTCTCTGCAAGAGCCGAAAGACAGTTCTATGTATTGCACATGAGACTAACCATATTGCTTCTCATGTGTTTTTGGGGTAAATATAATTATAAATGTAGATTTTAATTTACTAAAAGTTAATTTTTGTAATTATTTACTTTAATTTATATTAAGATTTTTTTTATTTTGGCAAAATATATTAAGAAATTAATTTTAGATAACATATTTTTAATATGATTGGCTAAAACATTTTGGAAGACAATTTTTATATTATTTAAAGATTTATATTATAAGATAAAATACATAATTTAGCCTAATTTATATCAGTTGATTTTATCTTCTCATAAATTAAAGATATTAATATAGATATATTCCATGTTTTATTATTATATATAAGAGAGTGATTTGATGAAAAGTGCCAAACCAAAACAAAAAGAAAGAAGTGCAAAATGAACAAAGAGCATATATCTGAGAGTGGCGAAGGGAACCATAATCCCTTGACGATACCAATGGAGGAGATGGAGATAAGCAAATTACAAAAAATCCTGGAGGTCATGTTAGAGGAGATACTCGCGAGGTTACCGTTGAGAAGCATCGCGAGATTCAAGTCAGTGTGCAAAACATGGAAATCTTTAATAGAATCGCGTTATTTCCGCCGTCTCTTCGTCTCCGTGCACCGAAACTCCCATTCCTCCTCCTGGTCACTCATGATCCGAAACAATTATCGTCCTCCTATCACTTCTGTGATAGGGTTTCATGGATGTGAGCCTTGGGTCTTTCCCAAATCTCTGGCTTCTGATATCTTGGATTTTCAGCGGAATCTGAATCTCCCTGCTTCTTACTTCTCCCATGTAGCTTCTTCTAATGGATTAATCTGGATCGAGATCTTGCTTACCCGCACTGAGAACAGACCTTACGGTCATAAGTCCTTCGTTGGTAATCCAGTTTTACGACAATGGGTTGAAATCCTGATGAATATTCTAAGGCCACTGGTTTGGTAACGCGTGTGGAGGAGGACGGCGTCGTTTCAAGCTTCAAATCGTTAGGACTTGTCGAAATATACATGCCAATCCGAATGTATGGAGAGTGTATGTGTATTCGTCTGAGACAAGGAACTGGACTTTGAAGCTAATTCTCTCCTCTCATCCATTTGACGCTGCTGATTTTAACTCTCCTTTGAATCTCAACGGAATACTTTATCTGCGGAAAAGGAGATGGGATACTGGTGAACGTGGAGCCCTTATAGGTCATGACTTCTATGGCCCTGAAGCCCATCTTCAGTGTCGGATTATATATACCTTTCCCTTTCCCGCATAACAAAGACGCTAGAAGATGTTTGACTACCTCTGGAGGACATGTTATCTACATGGAAGTACTACATCGAAGATTAAATGTTTGGATTCTGAATCACAATAACAACTCTGCCTCTGAGAGTCAAGTGTGGCTCTTGTTACGTGAAGAAATCAATATGGCGTCTGTCGGATTTGATGGCATTTGTTATCGCATAGCAGTGAATCCGTTTGACACTGATAGCGTTTATCTATGGAGTCTAAAACACGATTCTCTGGTTTTTGGTAACTTGCGGACACAAAAATTTACTCCTCAGAAAGAACCAGAGTATTGTACTAGTGAAGGTTGTTATAGCATCAACACTTCCAATTTTATCCTCGACATTCGTCCGTATATGGAAGGTCGTATCTTGTGGGTTGCCAAACTTATCCCAGTTTGTGCTCCCACAGTGGATGGATTCAGTACCTCGCATCTTTTGAAATTGCTTGCTGCACAAGTTTGTTCTTATTGTTATAGTTTATGACTTTATGTTCTGCGGGTTTGACCGAACCATGTTGGATTGATCCGGTACATTCTCAGATTTTGTATAAATAAGAACCATATTTATTTTTGGAGACTGGTCTTTTCAAAAAGGACCAGTTTCTTCCATGAGGAATTTTTTTTGTTTTGTTTTGTTTCTTGCTTGGCCTTTATTTCTTTTGTTTTCTCGCACGTTATCTTAATAATATTATCATGTCCAGCATTCTTCTCTTAACTTTCACCTTTTTTAACCTAATGTGTGAGTAGATCTATTTTGGATAATGGATCAATAGATTTGATTGGTCCGGCTGTTTGGTTGTAATGTTTTATTATAATGATTTTCATCATTTGTGACTTGGCAGTGCTATATTGAAGCTTCATAATCTAGAACATGATTGTTAATTTCATCTTCGAAAACTGTTTATGAAAATGTCTAGAAAATCTTCATTTGAACTTGTCATTTTTTAGTGGATAGAGATAACTTGTAGGATAGTTGTACTTGCATACAATGCTTGTTAATCTTGTGGTCGGAAATGAAAAAATTAATATAACCGATTGATTAGTAAATGATTAACTTCAAGGAAGTGAGTGAGATACTTTTTTTTTTTTAAGTATGATTTACCTTGAAAGTAGGTTTGCTTATGATTTTAGCATTGTTAACCAACCAAAAGACCATTCATTTTCTATTACTTAAAGTCTTAAACCATTATCCATTTCACCATAATTGATTTTAATTATCTTCATTGTCATTTAGTTGTCTCGTTCTTTTCACTTTTGTGTATTTGTTTGTTCCATTTTTTTAGCATTTTGTGGATAAGTTCTTAGAGCAATAGTCAAACTCCCATTCCTCCTGGTCACTCATGTTCCCAACTGACTATCGTATTCCCATCACAGAACCTATAGGCTTCCATGGATGTGAGACATGGGACCTTCCCAAATCAATACACTCTTATGTTTTAATTTGGATTTTCAACGGTCTCTGAATCTCCCTGATCATTCTCGCTGCTACTATCTAGCTTCCTCTAACGGATTAATTTGGATCCAGATCTCTGTTAGCCCCACTGGAAACATCATGCCTTACACTCATAGATCCTTCGTTGGTAATCCAGTTTTACAAGAATGGGTTGAAATCCCTCCGCCTCCAGAGCCATGCGAGGCCACTGGTTTGGTAACGTGTGTGGAGGAGGAGGACGGCGTGGTTTCAAGCTTCAAAGTGGTTTCGACTTTTTATAGTAAAAAGCATTGGGACAGAGAAGTGTGGAGAGTGTATGTGTATTCGTCTGAGACAGGGAAATGGACTTTCAAGCAACTTGTCGCCTCTCATCCTGTTTACAACGCTGGTGTTTACTCTCAGGTGAATCTCAAAGGGATGCTTTATCTGTGGGAAAAGAGACCGTTCTCTACCGAGCCTGGCGTAGTTATAGCTCATGACTTTTATGGCCCTGAAGCCGATGATCAGTGCCGGGTTATACATCTCCCTCCAGTCCCTGTCACTGTCCTGAACAACGAAGACGTTAGGAGATGCTTGACGACTTCAGGAGGACATGTTTTCCTCGTTCAAGTAGTGTATCAAACATTGAAACTTTGGAAGCTGAATCACAACAACAACAACTCTGATGATACTACTTGTTACGGGAAGACATCAACATGGAGTCTGTCGGATTTGATGTCTATTTTTATCCCATGGCAATGGATCCGTTTGACACTAATGTCGTTTATCTATGGAGTCGAGAGCACGATGCTCTGGTATCGGGTAACTTACGGACAAAAGAGTTGGTTGTTCTTGGAGAACCAGAGCAGTGTGGTAGTACAGGTTGTTATAGCGTCAACACTAACCTTTTTGGCCGAAACGTTCGTCTGAATTATACGGAAGAGCGTATGGTGTGGGTTGTCAGCTTATCCCAATTTGTGCTCCCACTGTGGATGGATCCAGTGCCTCGCCCGCCAAATTAAACATGGGAGTGTTTTGAACTATTTAATTGCTTGCTGCAAAAGCTTCTTCTTTGGTGTTTGTTTTTTTTATAAATTTAATCCCTGTTTATAACCAAGACAGATGTGCAATCTGGTGATGGTCTCCTTGATTTACATATATCATAGTATTAACTATAGAGAAACAAACATTTCTTGCTAGCTAATGTTTGTCTTGATACACACACGATCTTGAAATTTGTTCATATATTAGGTTTCTTTTTCTTTTTTGTTTAAAGAAAACGGACAAGTTCCTGATTTTATCTATAAGCTTAAGCTTCGCATTCTGGTATTCCTTTGCTTCTCGAGATTGTGGCTTATTGAGAAAGTGGAGGAACAAGATTCGAAATCCGAATTAAACAAGACTAATAAATTACTCGAAACAGTTTTTCTTTATTTAGTTTCACAGAAAACAAAAAAAAAAAAAAAATTTCATCATCATCATTTGTTGGACTTGAGCCATTCGAGAATCCGTTTCTCAGACTCACTGAGCTCTGCTTCTGTCTTTCCCTTTATAGATCCTTCAACAAACTCAAAGTAGTCTTTATAATTCCTCTTGTAGTAACTGTCCAACCTCTGTTTCATTTTCCCAACATTTCAAAATAAATATTCAGACAAAAGACTTGGGTTTATGCATATTTGGTAAATTCGATGTTCTTTCTTTACCTCCTTGTCGTTCTTTGTTTTGTTCTCTTCAGTCTTCTTCAAATACTCTGAAACAATTCTTCCCCAACAAAAAAAAAAGAAGGACGTAGTTTAGACAAAAGAAACATTTTAATCAAGTAGAGAACACAATTAAGCACTTTTAATTACTCTGGAGAAGCTGATCGCTGCTAGTCAAAGCGGCGGCGAGGAAAGAAGAAGAGGAGAAGAGTACGTTTCTTCGTCCTAAATCAGCGGTTAAAGAATCGCGTTTGGTATCGTTTCTGCGTACAGCTTGAACATTGGAGGAAGTGTATTTGTTAACTGTTACTGTTAAAGCCATGAGAATGCTTTGCCCTATTGAACTCATCTTTCTCTTCTTCACCACAAGGATAAGATTCTTTGTTTTAGTGTCTTATCTACAACACAAGACATTTGGTCATTTGCAGAGAAGAAAACATCTGTTTATTTTTAAAAAGGTCCCTAACTATATAATTTTATAAGATAAAAGCACGAATCTTATGAAATGTAGACATTAAACCCAGACGATAGAGACAGAACCGGTTTAATAGACACGAATTTGATCCGTACCGCAACCAAACCAAATGGATTTTCGACTGTAACTTGCATCTTCTTCATCTGACGACAGCAAAAATGACAAGCAATCCCTAAATTCGCCTCAAAAAACCATCCTTTGTTACAATCAACTTCTTCTTCTGCTTCATCTACATCGGTTGAGATGGCGACTTCTCTGGTTTCTCCTCTTACTTCACAGCTCAACCATGAAGCTGACTGTTCCAAGTTTGTGCTTCCCAAATCACCGTTCATGTCGGGATCCAAGCTCTTCTCCTCGAACATGCCTTGCTCTACTGTTCCTCGACGCACGAGAAGATCAAGCTGCTTTGCTTCTGCTAAAGATATGAGCTTTGACCGTATCCCCAAGCAATTTCGAGGCGACAATCTCAAAGACGGAGGTTTTTTCCTTCTCTCTCTCACCTCTTTTTCGTCTTCCTTGTAATCGGTTTACTCTTTCAAATTCCCTTCCTAGGCTGTATTTGGTGATGAATTGGGTCACGAAGCTCAGTATATTCCTTTGATTAGCTTACACTAAGTACCTTAGTATCAACTGATAGGCCTCGGTGACCCATTTATCTTCAATCATACCAAGTGTAGGGCGATGAATTTGGATAACCGATGTAGCAAAGATTATCACTTTGAGGTTAAATCCCGATTGCAATCGCAAATTCATTTGGGCTTTTGCCTTCTCTTATGTCTTTTCACCTAGTGTTAGTTTCAGACGCGTCAGTTACAGCAAAGTAAAAGCCTTTGCTCCTTGATTAGTTGTCGTCTGTGAAATATATTACTTGTCTTGGTATTAGAGAACGAAATTCGTCAAATAAGCGGTCAAAACATGTTGCAGTATTTGATCTGACATACTATATTCCTCGTCCTCTCTTTAGTGATGCACAACTTCAAGAATGTGCCGCAATATTTTTACGGGCTTAATCCAGCTCAAATGGATATGTTCATGACTGAGGATAGCCCTGTTCGTAGGCAAGCAGAAAAAGTTACAGAGGTTTATATTCCTCTTCCAATCCTTCTTATCAGTCCAATTTACACTTCCGGAATTTAGAAACAGCTAGGAGGTGAATCTTATCTTTTCATTTGGCATGCTTCTTTGGTAATAGGAAAGCATCTCGTCCAGGAGAAACTATTTAGACAATGGAGGAATATGGAGTATGTCTGGTATGAACACAGCAGATCCTAGAAGATACAGCATGAGTGTTCAGATGTACAGAGGTGGAGGCGGCGGCGGAGGATCTGACAGACCAAGAACTGCTCCTCCAGATCTGCCTTCTTTGCTCTTGGATGCTCGGATATGCTACCTTGGCATGCCGGTATGACTTTCATGCGTCGATACTCGATAGCTTGTTGTTAGATCTATTTCTTTGTTACTATGTTTCCTCTCTGTCTCTGCTCAGGCATATTGATTGTGATCCATTTTGCTTGCAGATCGTACCTGCAGTTACCGAGTTACTCGTTGCTCAATTTATGTGGTTAGACTATGATAACCCAGCGAAGCCCATCTACCTATACATAAACTCATCCGGGACTCAGGTCAGTACAAAAAGTTTGATTACATATCCTTTGTTGATGGAACAACCTGATTTGTTACCTTTAACGAGCTATTTCCTTTTGCTAATGCCATGTAGAATGAGAAGATGGAGACGGTTGGGTCAGAAACAGAGGCTTATGCCATAGCTGACACCATTTCTGTAAGTCATCTCACTAAAAGTTTATGTACATATATCTATACTGTGATGATAATGTCATTTATGCACCTAATCTGCTATCTCTGGTTCACATGTCCAATCACGAATTAATTTCTCATCTCGTCATTGTTTCTCCTTTTTTTTGTGGTGTGGCTTAAAAGTATTGCAAATCAGATGTTTACACAATCAATTGTGGCATGGCTTTTGGTCAAGCAGCAATGCTTCTGTCTCTTGGGAAGAAGGGTTATCGTGCCGTGCAGCCACATTCATCAAGTATGGTTCTCCTCTCTAAAACATTTGCCCTTTTAACCTTGCATTTAGATCATGATATCCATATTTGTTCCCTATGTGGCCACTTGTGGAGGATTCTAAGTCTTTGATGGTTTATGATGCAGCAAAATTGTATCTTCCAAAAGTTAACAGATCAAGCGGAGCTGCAATAGACATGTGGATAAAGGTGGCACTCACATTCTTTTACCCTTTTATGTTTTTCCCCTCAAGTTTCTTCCCCGGATTTGTAATGAATAATTCTCTGGCAGGCCAAAGAACTTGACGCAAATACAGAGTACTACATCGAGCTGCTAGCTAAGGGAACAGGTAAATCCAAAGAGCAGATCAACGAGGACATCAAGCGGCCTAAATATCTCCAAGCACAAGCAGCCATTGACTATGGAGTTGCAGACAAGATAGCTGACTCGCAGGATAGCTCCTTCGAGAAACGGGTAACACACTCAAAATTAATACCCAAAACCAAGTTATCTTTGTTTCAGCTTCATTCATGCTAAATTGGGAAATACATTTGGGTTTAGGATTACGATGGGAGTCTTGCACAGAGAGCCATGGGAAGACCTGGAGGAGGCAGTCCAACAGCTTCAACCGGACTGAGATGATCAATTCACACACACCAAAAAAACAAAAAAGACTTTGAATTTCAATTTGCCTAGTCACTCTGGAATATGTAGCTGTTACAATCTATAAGCAATATAACACATGTAACATTAACACACAAAAAGTGTTGGCAAAAAGGAAAGAACATACAAATGTTTCTAGGTGGAATCTTGTTTTGTGGTATATATATCTATAGATGCAGGACTGATCTCACTTGAGTAAGAAACAATTTCACCATTCTTTTTTCTTGCAGAGATTTTGGACATTGAGAGCTTCTTCCTACAAGATGTATATGAAACAAAACATTGAGTATTTGGAAACGTGAAAATATAATAGAACTGTGGAAGCCAGCCAGGAACTGAAGTGAATCTAGAAGATGCATTTCTAAACACACAAACAACAACTTACACATTTTCTTCGCCCAGTACACTTTGACTTACGCATTTTCTTCGCCCAGTACATTTTGTGATCCTGCATTGATCGAAAATGTGCAATCATACCACCCTCCTGCTTGGAAAAAAAGTTAATTGCTTAAATGGGTTAGACAGTGAAAGAGTGTATTGATACAAGCTGTTTACAAGGAGATAGGATGCTTACAAGCTGTTTATGTTCTTCACTTGAGAGATGCATCCTGAAATCATCAAAGCTTTTGTAATCACAAAAGCACAATTTGCAATAAAACATTTCGGTGGATTCACCCATATCACTGCACTTGTGAAGACCGTGGGTTCTTGTCTTTGACTCTGACTCTGAAACCGTGGAAAAGAAGAAGAAGAAAAAGAGCTCAGAAACAGCGTAATTAGAATTCAAACAGTATTGGATTGATGAGAGGACAAACAAACACCTGCAAGTAAGC
>OVBJ01000779.1:0-20707 GCA_900406535.1 Noccaea bulbosa | reverse complement strand
GGAGGATTATGAGTTCGCCATTCCCACAAGTCTGAAGACATGCGTGTGAGTCCGACATCTGTTTTCAGTAAAAGGAAAGGATTTCAGTTGAAACTTAAACACTAAAAAATGCAGAGATGGATAACAAATGGGACTAACGGGTAAGGGCATGTGCAACAGCGACTCCAGTGGAAGAGAGCCCTAGCAGGAGTTGATCAGGGGTGTTGTTTAGGTCGCCATAGGCAGTGATGGAGACAGGACCAGAGTAGCCTAGCTAGTTTCTTGAACGCCCCTTCTATACTCGAACGGATCCGACAGGCATCATAACCCTTGGGAATCGGACAGTCGAGCATGTCCCACAACACCTGTATTGGAGCTGTCGCGTATTCAGGCTTCGCCGCGTAGTTCATTTCCATTCCCATTCATTTTCCCAGTAGGCAGGTGTTTCTAGCCTCCTGCTTGACAAAGACAATAAACTTGCTCAAATAGTTAGACAATGAAACAATGAAGGGGGAGAGAGAGAGAGAGAGAGAGAGAGGATTGCTTACTTCCAGTGCGTGCTTGTTCCTCCATAGATGCCTCCTGAAATTCTCCAGGCTTGAGCCACAGAAATTGCAATAGAACATGGCAGATAATTCACCACCGGTTCTGATGGTCTCATGTTTATCATCTAGTAAGCTTTCCCAGAGCCACTCTGCAGAAGTGATCACGTTTGAAAGACTACGAGGCTCAACTGAATAAGCCAGGAAAAGGTTGTACATGGTCTCTTGTTGTATCCGGACCAGATCCCAAGAGAAGACACCGTCCACCTTATTGGTTATGAGCATCATTGTCGCCGGAGGAGGATTATGAGCTCGCCATTCCACCATATCCGAAAGCATGATTGAGCCTGTGCTTATCCCATCTGTTCCAGAGTCAAAGGAAAAGGACTTGAGACTTGAATTATTATTTTGAATTAAAATTGGACTAACCGAAGTTCGTATGTGCAACATCGATTCCAGTGGAAGAGAGCCCTCGATTCTGGTTCGGACGAGATTTTCAACTGTACTTACTTGCATCTTCTTCTTCATCTGACGACAGCAAAAATGACAAGCAATCCCTAATTTCGCCTAAAAAATATACCAAAAAACCATCCCATTTTTTTAAAACCATCCCATTTTATTTATAATCATCATCTTCTTCCTCCTCTTCTCTATCTTCATCGGTTGCTAAATCGGAGATGGCGACTTCTCTGGTTTCTCCTCTTACCTCACAGCTCAACCATGAAGCTGTCTGTTCCAAGTTTGTGCTTCCCAAATCCCAAGTCACCGTTCATGTCGGGATCCAAGCTCTTCTCCTCGAACATGCCTTGCTCTACTGTTCCTCGACGCGCAAGAAGATCAAAATGCTTTGCTTCTGCTAAAGATATGAGCTTTGACCATATCCCCAAGCAGTTTCGAGGAGACAATTTCAAAGACGGAGGTTTTTTCCTTCTCTCTCTCACCTCTTTTTCGTCTTCCTTGTAATCGATTTGCTCTTTCAAAACTTTATCCCTTCCTAGGCAGTATTTGGTGATGAATTGGGTCACGAAGCTCAGTATTTTCCTTTGATTAGCTTATCATCAAACATACCTAGTGTAGGGCGATAATTTAGGAAAACCACTGTAGCAGAGATTATCTCTTCGAGGTTTAATTCCGCTTGCAATACGTCCATCTTGCTCATCATCTTAGTCATTTGGGCTTTTTGCCTTCTCTAATGCATGTCTTCACCAAGTGTTAGTTTCAGACGCGTCAATTACAGCAAAGTGAACGCCTTTTTTTCATCTTGATTAGTTGTCGTCTGTGTAATGCAATGGTGAAACATATTAGTTTGATTACAAGTCTTGTTTGGAACGAAATTTGTGTATTAGAGAACAAAATTGGTCACACAAGCGGTCAAAAAAGTGCAGAAAGCATGTTGCAGTCTCTAAATACTTTTCCTCGCCTTTTCTTTTAGTGATGCAGAACTTCAAAAATGTACCGCAATATTTCTACGGGCTTAATCCAGCTCAAATGGATATGTTCATGACTGAAGATAGCCCTGTTCGTAGGCAAGCGGAAAAAGTTACAGAATATGGAAACAGCTAGGAGGTGAAGAAAGTTGCTCCTCAAAGATATGAATCTTACCTTGCCTTTTGGCATCATGCTTCTTTGTTATTAGGAAAGCATCTCCGCTAGAAGAAATTATTTAGACAATGGAGGAATATGGAGTATGTCTGGTATGAACACAGCAGATCCGAGAAGATATAGCATGAGTATTCAAATGTACAGAGGTGGAGGCGGAGGATCTGACAGACCAAGAACTGCTCCTCCAGATTTGCCTTCTTTGCTCTTGGATGCTCGAATATGCTACCTTGGCATGCCGGTAAGACTTTTATGCGTCAATAGCTTACTGTTAAACCTATTTCTTTGTTACTATGTTTCCTCTCTGCTCAGGCATTGATCTTGCTCCCTTTCCTGCATTTTACCTGCAGATCGTACCGACTGAGTTGCTCGTTGCTCAATTTATGTGGTTAGACTATGATAACCCAGCAAAACCCATCTACCTATATATAAATTCATCAGGGGCTCAGGTGAGTTCAAGAAGTTTGGAGACGGTTGGGTCAGAAACAGAGGCTTATGCCATAGCTGACACCATTTCTGTAAGTCATCTCACTATAACTATATGAACATATATACCTTATGTGTTATCTTCTGGTTCACATGTCTGTCACGAATTAATTATCATCTCGTTATTGTTTCTGTTTTCTTTTGTGTGGCTTAAAAGTATTGCAAATCAGATGTATACACAATCAATTGTGGTATGGCTTTTGGTCAAGCAGCAATGCTTCTGTCTCTTGGTACAGCCACATTCTTCTCTCAAACATTTGCCCTTTTAACCTTGCATTTAGATCATGATATCCATATTTGTTCCCTATGTGGCCACTTGTGGAGGATTCCAAGTCTTTGATGGTTTATGATGCAGCAAAATTGTATCTTCCAAAAGTAAACAGATCAAGCGGAGCTGCAATAGACATGTGGATAAAGGTGGCACTCACATTCTTTTACCCTTTTATGTGTTTCCCCTCACGTTTCTTCACCGGATTTGTAATGAATAATTCTCTGGCAGGCCAAAGAACTTGACGCAAATACAGAGTACTACATCGAGCTGCTAGCTAAGGGAACAGGTAAATCCAAAGAGCAGATCAACGAGGACATCAAGCGGCCTAAATATCTCCAAGCACAAGCAGCCATTGACTATGGAGTTGCAGACAAGATAGCTGACTCGCAGGATAGCTCCTTGGAGAAACGGGTAACACTCTCAAAATTAATACTTTATATTCACCCAAAACCAAGTTATATTTGTTCCTGCTTCATTCATGCTTAAATGGAAAATACGTTTTGGTTTAGGATTACGATGGGAGTCTTGCACAAGGAGCCATGGGAAGACCTGGAGGAAGCAGTCCAACAGCTTCAGCCGGACTAAGATGATCAATTCACCAAGAAAAACAAAGACTTTGAATCTCAGTTTGCCTAGTCACTATGAAATATGTAGCTGTTACATTCTATAAGCAAAACACATGTAGCATTAACATTCAAAAAGTGTTGGCAAAGAGAAGAAAATAACATACAAAAGGTTTCTAGGTGAAAGCTTGTTTTGTGGTACATTAATTGGTAATTCTCAAACTCTGAAAAAAGCTGAGTTTCGGTCTTTCGGGTCTTCAGAAAGAAGGGAAGAATCGGTTGAGGTTATATGGCAATGCGTAGAACTCGTCGGTTCGAGTATCAGTGTGGTAGACTCTGAATTTCTCCCACCAATGTCTTCCACTGTCTCTCCTCACCGAGGGGTGTCCATAGCTGTGAGTACAGTCCAACAAGAACGCAGCCATTATACCAACCGTTGCAGCTGAAGAGAATATCACTTGCATTATCACATTGAACTTTGTCCATGGCAACACCAAAAAAAAAAAAAAAAAAAAAAAAAAAAAAAAAAAAAAAAAAAAAAANAGATAAATTGATAATGTAACAGAAGTACGAGGATGAGTGTGTTTGCTTGGGACACTTACAGCAGAAGTACGAGTGTGAACGGGTCCACGACCAGAGACGAATAGATATTCGGTGAAGTATTGTGCGACAGAGAGACCGATGAAGATGGAGAAGCCGAGGATGAATTTAGTCCTGAAGCTGTTTAAGTTGCAGAACTGAAGAAGGCCAAGTCCTGCAGAAGCTGTTGACAAGGTTCTTCTCTGTTTGATCTCAGTCACACTTATATAGAAAGAGTTTAATTCTTGAGTTTATACATACCGACATAGGCGAAAAGAACACAGTACAAGGCTGCGAAGATCGGTAATGGTATAGATGCAAGAACAGCCCCAAACTTGCCTGTTTTTTCACCAAGTTTTGCAGTCAGTTACAAAAAACTAAGAAAGACTGACTGATTCTTTCCGAATGATTTCATGGGTTTGAGCATTACCAAAAATGGAGAAGAAGATCATGAAACCTGCAGCTACCTGAACAACTCTTCTGCTCCCAACCTTTGTTAGTCCCAGAAGACCTGCATTTTCACTGCAAATGACAAGAACAAACACAAAAAAAACAGAGTTTAAGATCAAGAATTCAAAAATGAGTGTTCTTGATTGAATAAAACTGCACAGGAAGAAGAGAATGATTCTCTTACACCAAAGCTGTGGAACCGGTTGCTGTTCCAAACAGTCCATCCAGCAAGACGCCTATGCCCTGTTTTATTTTTTGTAAGCACACACATTGGTTTCACTATCACTTGCTAACATTCTTGAAACCGAATCATTTATCAATCTGTTTTACCTGCCATCCGATGCCACGGCTAAGCACCGAAGGAGGTATATGAGTCGCGCTACCATATCTAGAAGCGGCGATGAACGTACCTGTCGTCTACTCCATTGAACAAAAGACAAAGCTTCAATCTTTCAGAAACATAAATCCTTGTGTACACCAAAAATGTGAATTGAAATGTTAATGAAACCTCGACAATCGCCACAAAAGTAGCTGCCATCATTGCGAAAGCATCGCTTCCACGAAAGCTTGGACGTCCCCATTGCAATGGATATGGAATTCTCACCCTAAGAAAGAAGAGGTTGTCAAAGAAAGAATCCTCTGTTTTCCATTTCCTGAAACAGAGGAGATCCAATGAAAGATTGAAGATGATCATACCACGGAGAAGCACTGATGAGACCAGACCGGTCTGTTCGACAACTGAGCTGTGTACTGTCAGGTCTTTTGTCGTAAGCTCCAGCTGCTGTGAGAATCTCTGCGTAAGCCCATACGATCGCTACTGTGAACAGAACAGCGAATTGCTCGCATATTGATCTCTTACACTTGAACAAGTGAGGAAGATACTGGAACAAATTTAGCACACGCAACATTCACACAATCACTGTCAGAGATTCATAACTGATGGTTTTATATTTATATGAAATCTCACGAAATTAACAGAAACCTGAGATAAAATTATGAGTATGATCAACGCTGGGAGTCCAACTTCTACACATCTCGCAAGCTGCAACAGAAAATCGAAAATAAAATAAACAGAGTCCTCGCAACCAAAAGTCCTAAACCGATTCAACGGTTAGTCTTGCATTATATACCTGTGGAAACGCGAAGACTACGAGGCCAACGCCAGTGAGAATCACGAGAGGGGCAGCCGAAAGAGGGGAGAGAAATCTAACAAAAAGCAAAAGATTAGAGCTTTATGTTACTTGTTCCACAAGTAATGCCTCAACACTATTTATTGATTGCTTCTTTTACTCCTCACCTGACCAAGATCCTCCACAAACCGAAGAAACCCATTATCATATGAACTATAGAAGCAATGATTAGAGCTCCTTGAATCGCTCTCATTGTCTCTTTAAATCTCTGCATTATTAACACATAAACCTCAAATCTTCGATTCTAAAATGTAAATGTTTATAAAGGGTAAGACTAAAACGGGTTGTAATTTAACCAGGTGAGGATGGAGATAGTAAGTGAATCGATACGAGAAAGTGATGTAAAGAGCAGGGATGACGTAGGCATAAGAAGCTCCGATGACGACAGGAAGTCTACATCCGAACAAACTCTGCAGTAACGTGTTTATTCCCGACACGAACAATACTGTGTTTATCACTTCAGCTTTCTCCACCTGAAAAATGACGTCATTTTCACTACCGTTTTTAGCAAAAGATAGTTTTAATTAGAACAAGATTAATGGTGATGCTTACGTCGCCACCACCCATGAGAGGGACGAGTATAGAAGGTATAATCACGGTAGTTCCAAGCATTACGATGTAATGTTGAAACCCTTGTACTATGCATTCAGCTGCATCATCATCAGTCATATAAACACAAATTTATCTTATAAACTTGAAACAAATTCATGTTCTTAAACGTTAAAACATATTATATGACTGCTAATTTAACAAAACGAAAAACTAAAAGAGAAGAAAAATGAATACGCCAATTTGGAGAGCTTGATACACAATATTCGACTCCTGGAAGCTGATCTTTAACTGGAAATGGTGCAAAATCATCGACCTTCGCCATAAGTCTCTGTCTCTAACTCTTCAAGAATTTCTACTCTCATTGTGAGAGCTGTATATTATATATTTTAAAGCTTTGCTTGAAATGGATTAAAAAGTGATAAGCGTTAGGCGGGCAACTATGTTGACTCTTTCTTGGTTTTATGATCTCTCTTGTGTTCACGTACACGTTATTAACACTAATGCAGCATATACAGGAAACTGAAACCGATTGAAAGCACTGGTTTGACTTGAACGGATTTTCCCACTTTGTCTAATTATGTGAAGAAGAATATGATGTTTTAATATTACGAACTCTGATGTTTTTTTTCTTTTGAAAGTAGCAATATATTCTCATCTTAATGTCAACAAAGTATACAACTAACTCCATCCACCATTTTACCATTCTCTTTTTTCACCTATATTAAGCATAATATAATTGACTAACTCTATCCACCATTTTACCATTCTCTGGTGTGACTTATTGTAGGCTTGATTTAAATCAAAAACTCAATAAGAGCAGTGAAAAAAACCAAGAAAGATTTAATGAGGTTTAGTTTCAATTATGTTCCATGGGAATCCGGTAACAAGCTTCTTAAAACTGGGGTCCTTGTCATGCCCATATCCCATATATCTCTTACCACTGATCGACGAAAACATCCTTTGAGTCCTTGACCAAGTTGATCATGTTAGTCAATACTTACTCTCTCTTATGTTGTTAGACGTGTCTTTTGTAGTATTAACATTTCATAATAACATTATGTTATCCTGTAATTCGATCTCGGAAGCAACAAGAAGGGGGTCTTGTGGCAGATAATCGGTTAAGGCTACAAAAACGTTAGAGCTTAAACTAACCAAATAGAAAACGAACCCAAATTGTTTTAACAGCTTTTCATCAACAATTTCCAAAAAAAATTAAAGCTTTTCATCATCAGCAATCTGAATTCCCTAAAAATTCCGGGTATCTGATATCTGTCAACCCCTCATATAAAGACATGATTTATCATTCCGCTTATGTATTCCATGATCTTGGTCCTTGGAATGTGGTTGAGTGGCCACACATTTTTCAAAAAATGAAAATAACATTTTTGAAAATACTTATCGCAACTAACCTCCACCACAAGTTTTTTATTTTAATCATATTTATCCCTTTTTTTGTATTCATGTTCAAAACACCTCTAACTCTACAATTCTTTTTTTGTAGTTTTCAAAATAAGTTTTGTAATTGACAATATCATAATAATACAATTAGAGGTGATATTTTTAGATTTTTTCTTTAACTTATACCATACTTTTTTATTCTTTATTACACCTGGATTTGTAAACATTTTTAGAAGATTTACATACTATTTTCAGAATATAACACGATTAGCTTAATTAACCTGGCTGTCATAAGCTGACCAAAAAAAATCTTGCTGTCATACGTTTTAAACCCGGTTTAAGGTTAATTGGTCTAAGCGGTTTGCCGTCACAGAATGGACGGAGGTCCGTTACTCTGAATCCTTGTGTTCGATTTAACCCTAATTCCATAGCCTCTCGAAATCTGACGAAAATCTCTCCCAATCAAACACGGAATTTGTTTCCTGAAGATCAAATTTCCCTCGGAATTCAGGTGAATTCACCTGTTTCTTTTGTCGATTCTTATATCCTCAGTATGAGATTAGGTTTCAGTCTAGAGGAGGATTTAGTTTCTAGGGTTTTGCTATCTACTTTTACAAATTCAGAATTGCTAACCAAAAGGTCGATTTTGGGGGCATCTGTTGAATTTTCCATTGAAATCATAGGAAGTTGGTGAGAGTTCGAGATCTACCTGTTAGGGTTTCCGCGGAACAGGGAATTAGGGTTTTGCTGCTATTAGTCTTTGATGTTAGGTGAACTACTTTCGGAGTCTTAATTGTGGGTTACAATGAACGAAAAAAGTTAATTTTTTGCATTGTGGTTTACAGTGAAAGACGAGCTTTAAATTTTTCTAAGCAAACAATAATTTTTTTGTTGTTGTTGCAGAACAAACAGCAGACTGCTGTTTTGTTTCGAAATCGTGATGGGTGCTCCTAAGCAGAAATGGACCCAAGAAGAAGAATCAGCTTTGAAATCTGGTGTTGTCAAGCATGGTCCTGGCAAATGGCGCACAATTCTCAAAGACCCTGAATTTAGTGGAGTCTTGTTCCTGCGTTCCAATGTTGATCTTAAGGTCATGATCCCTTCTTATCCTTTGTGATGAAGCTGTATTTTGTATGTGATTGTGAGTTTTTATCTGATTTGGATTGGAACTTTGTGGCACAGGACAAGTGGAGGAACATGAGTGTGATGGCGAATGGGTGGGGATCGCGTGAAAAGTCTAGGTTAGCTATTAAAAGGACGCACTCTCTTCCTAAACAGGAAGATAACTCACTTGCCATTACCTCCTCGTTGCAAAGTGATGACGAAATGGGGGATGCTAAGCACTTTTCTACTACAGGCTCTTCTGCACTGCAAATTGCTACTACTCCGACTGCAAGGAGACCTAATGTAAGGTCAGGAATATCATCTGTCTGTGTTTCTCTTATGAAAGTCTATATGCTTTGTTGCATACCTCCGGATGCTATTTCTGAAGTTTGTAACATGCACTGCAGGATCACATTTATGTGATATGGGTCTCTCTATTCACTTCTTTCGTAATTATTGTTTAAACTGTCTTCACTAGCTTAGTGCGTTTGACAACCCCTTTCAGCTTTTCACTGCATGTTATATACTTATGCATGATTGTCCAGATGCTGATTACGTTAGCACATGAGCTGTTTGATCCATATTATTGGTGTGGCTTTATAATTGTGAAATTATGATGAGGGTTTAAGTGTGGAGAGTCCCACTTAATAGGTAGATGTTTATAGATCATTTGAGTCTATTGTTATTTACACTTTGTAACTGTTGTAAAATGTTGCAGGCTGGATAGCCTTATAATGGAAGCAATAGCTACTTTGAAAGAGCCTGGTGGCTCTAACAAAACAACCATTGCCGCCTACATTGAGGTATTCAGTTTTATTTCTTACTTCCTTCTCTTCTAAGCTGAAGCGGATAGGAATATTGCTGTAGTTATGTGGATATCTTTATTTAGGTTAAAGTATCAGAAGAGTAGATTCTGTATTTATTTCAGAAACATGCCTAGGACATTAATATTTTTGAATCTAATTATTTGATTCAAGCATGAGAAGTACTGAGTTCTACATGCACGCTTACCGTTTCAAAGATTATTTGCTTAAGGTCCTCTTAAAAGACTGATTCAGTGGATTGACTGTATCGGTGTATCTTTGATTTGGTTGTATAGGAACAATATCATGCTCCGCTAGACTTCAAGCGTCTGCTGTCTACCAAGCTAAAGTACTTGACAGCTTGTGGTAAACTAATGAAGGTAAGTCTTTGTGCAATCAACTTGCTTCATTGTTATTAGTAGAACAGAGATATGCATTGTTCACAGCGACTTGCGAGGTTTGATTGATGTAGGTTCTCTATGTTCCAGGTTAAGCGCAGGTATAGAATTTCAAACTCTACTCCGTCGTCTTCCTCCCACAGGAAAAGAACTACCGGAAAACAGAGTATTCTTGCCTTGCCTTCACCGAAAGCAGACAGAGACGAAGTGAATTTTCAGTCAAGGTTAGAGATTGATACAGAGTTGTCCGGAATGAAGAATATGAACGTGCATGAGGCGGCAGCAGTTGCAGCACAGGCAGTTGCAGAGGCGGAAACTGCCATGGCCGTCGCTGAAGAGGCTGCAAAGGAAGCAGAGTTAGCAGAAGCGGAAGCAGAAGCAGCTCAAGCTTTCGCTGAAGAAGCTTTAAAGACATTCAAAGGAAGAAACAACTGCAAAGTGGTAAAAATAAAAACACTGCTCTTTTATTATAACACATGAAATCTAAAAGTCTTTGCAAATCTCATGATTGTTGTTTTATTGAAATTGTGATTCAACAGATGATCCGTGCTTGAAGCGATGGGGAGAGAGAGAGAGAGAGAGGAGAAGAAGAAGCTAAATGTGTTGCAGGCGAAGAGAGAGAAAGAGGGAGAGATGTGGAAATAGTGTGTGTATGTTGATGATTCTCTACTTGGGAACTCTTTTTAGTTGTAAACAGCAATCGTGTGTCTTTGTTACTTGTTTTTCTCACATTTCTCTTACTGAGTTACTGTAAGTCTGTCAAATCCCTTTTCTTCGGATTTGTAAACTTTTTCAAATTTTCAGTTAAATTTAGGAATTTTCATGTATATATCGAAGATCCTATTGTTTGTTGAATTCCATCAGAATAATGTTGTTCTTTGCTGAGAAAGGAACAATCACATGCCTCGCTAAAACAGGTTTCATAGAGTCTACAAATTTGAACAGTCAGCAATCTGAAATTCATCAAGAGATAGTTTAATTCCACCAAAATATATATATATATAAACCGTTGATTTAGCCTTTAGGTAAGACAACACAATCTTAAAACTTGGTTCTAGTATAATCAGACTCAAACAAAAACAAGAAATAAGAAGAGCTTTTCTACCACCAGAGAGCAAATGGGACTTTCTTTACTCAAAAACAAAGGAAACAAGTCAAACAACAATCATAAAATCTAAAGCCATTGTATTGTTTCACACTTCACTTTACAGCCAAACTCAAAACATACTTTGAAATGCTTACAACAACCTTCTCTGGGCAACCAACGTAGCAACCGATACAACACCAAGACGAACTTATCTGCAGTTCCATTCTATTATTCCTGACTACACCGGAGGAATTGGGTACGCTTTGGGTTTCGGTTTCACTTCGATTTCATTAACACTACGAACAAAGATTGCATCCGGTTCATGCCTGCGAAAAAAAACAACCACTCAAGAATCAGTCTAAAAAGAGAGATCAATCCAAAAGCAAACACAAAGATATAGAGATTGAGATTCTTACGGTTTGTCTCCCTCTTCAAACGTGTAACTAGAAGCAACAGCAAGTAATCCACCATCTCGGCTGAATGACAACGCCGCAATACTCGTTGGATACTTAGAGTACTACAAAAAGAAAAAACATGGGAGCAATTAGTGATGTGTCTCACTTTACCAAAAAGAACATTGAAAGAAAGTTATATCATTGCTAAACCTGATATAGCCTCTTCTTGTTGTTGCCATCCCAAATGTTGACGAAACCATCACAACCTCCGGTAGCAAAAGTGCCATAACTACAATTTTTAAACCCTTAGGTAATTAGAAGCGATGGAGTTGCTCTTCCAAGACAGTTAAAGTTCCATTTTTTCCCGTTAGGTTCCATTCAAAAAGTGGACTAAATAACAAACATTTACAGAATTTGTTTGCAAAGGAAATTCACGGATATGTCTCAAACCAGCAGTTACACACTAAATAACGAACATTTACAGAATCTGTTTTGCAAAGGTTATTCATTGATATGTCTCAAATAAAATCTTACACGGTTAGCTGTTCTATTCAGCACTATAAAATGTAATTTTTTGCCCATTTCTGTGAAAAGTTAGTCAAGTCTAGAGGCATTCATATATCTAAAAGGAGAAAATCAAACTCTTTCTAAGATAAAGACTTACATCGGATGGAAGGCAATCGCATTTACAGGGTAGACAATGTCCCTTCCGTCCTCTGATTTCCGGTGACATTTGAAAGCATATCTGTAAAAAGAGGTTGAAATATGATTATCAGATGAAGAAAAAGTAAAATTCGTCATAAAGAGGTAACAGGAAATACATCAGGACTATACTTTTTAGCTTGAGCAGCCTCTGATAGATCAAAAAACTCCATTGACACCCTCCCTTCAACAGAGCTAAGGGCATATCCTGCAGAGTATTCATAAAACCAAAGGTGTGGACGAGGAAACTGAGTATACTTGGAACAGAAAGAAAGCAAGTTTGACTATTGGGAAACAAAAAACAACACCGAAAGAAGCATATCAGCCAATGAACCTGTTCCACTGGGATAACAACGCACACATCTAGTCTGGTACTTAAGTGAGGACTCCCTTCTTTGCTCAGGCTGGGACATATTTCTGAGATCATAAATGTTGACATGCCTTCCTGCTGTTGCCACTACCAAACGATTCCCAACAAGAGAAAGAGAGTTAACACGCTCAGGTTGCTGATATGATCCAATCTGTGTACGTTCTGGTCCACTTGCAGCTCTTGGGTCCCAACATTTAACCGTTTTATCCCAACTTCCAGTGATCACTTGCCCTACAACGTTACATAAACATAGTGATCAAATAATATTGTGGGACGATTAGAAACACCAATATGCTGAAAGCTGATTTATAAGCTCCAAGCCCTCAACACAAAGGCACAATATAAGCCAATTTTAACAAATTTCATCAACTTTGAATGACTTCATCTAGCCACCAAATGCGCCAAGTTTTAACAAGGTAGGAAGCATCAAGAACATCACTACCACTTTACCAACCTGCAGCATAAGAATACTCTACACATCGAGCTGGTTTATCATGCGTCCCCAGAATGTCCTCTTTGCCAGCATTGAAGTCAATTCTGAAGCATAACAAGAAAATATCCCCCTTTATCAAACATTCACATTACATTATCAACAGTAAAATTCACTTCCAAAGGAAGATCGAGGAGAGAACAAAATCACAGACCGTCTAACTTTATTATCGGCACAGACACTGAATCCAGAAGACTCTTCATGAAAGCAGCAATCGAGCACCGGCCCGCCATGCTTGAACTCCCCTTTCATCGAATCGGCGCTCGCATCATACAATCTCACACTCTTCGACCCCAAGCACACAAATCAAATCATCGGATTAGACAAATCAGACTTCAAAAATCAACGCCGGAGAGAAGAAAGGGGCTTCTAACCTTATCCCATGAAGACACTAGCAAATGATCGCTGCTATTGGAAAACCGGAGATTGGAAATCCCATCGGACGGCGGATTCGAAAGCTCACGACCAACCGCCGGCGCCAAAGTCATCACTGAAGAACACGAATTTTTCTAGGGTTTATGCTGTAGAGAGAGGGAAGCAGATTTGAAGAAAACGAGCAGAGCGTTTTTTAAATTTCAAATTCTTCTCTCCGTAAAATGAAATCGAATCTCTGTTATGTTCGATCAAATACAAATTTTCTTGTTAGACGCTAAACTGGGCCGTTAATTGTTTTATAATGGGCCTAACACTAGGCCTACGTAGTGTATTACCCAGCAGAAGAAAAACAGAAACCGTCTAAAAGTGTTACCTCTCGTCGATGATGTGTCAATTTTTTTTTTTTTGACATCAGCAACGATGATGTGTCAATTTGCTGACCTAAAAGCCTAATCTCGCCACGTAATGTATACAGAAACACGTCTGGATAAAATCTACTTTTTGGCATTCTAAGTTAGTGACAAATCACCGAACGAATGGTAGAAAATTAACCACGTGTCTGCCAAACACAGCTGAATCTTGTTTTCCTTTAATTTATTGCATAAAGATTTATATTCCTAAAGATTTAGACTCTTATCCATGATGTAATTGATATTTTAGAAAAAAAATTGAAGTTTATCAATTAATTAATGATATTACAGTAATTTTCCACGTGGAAATAACATTAACTTTTGGGTTAACAAAAGAAATCTCATGATTGGTGAAAAAATATAGACAAAAGGATAAACCAATCAGAGGTGTACGCGTTTGCTTTAATGCGTGCCCAGCACGGACTTGAAGTCACAGAACAAGTCGGTTCGTGGAAAAAGAAAAGTTTACATTTTGCTTTCGGTTTAATTTGCCTTAAAATAGTGTTTAACTTAATAATGTTTCGGAGTAACCTTTTTGTTTAGTGTGAGATCTCACACTCTGTCACTCGTAATAAGGAAAAAATTACAAAAATCACTTTTCTTTTACAGTTGGATTTGACAATTGAAGGAGTTAATGTAGAATATTCCGGGATTCCATAAAGATTTATTTCTTTTTTACACACTCCACTTTCCTTATTTCAATTATTTTAGGAACGATAACGATGCACAAGTTATGCCGACTCTAAAACCTATCTATTACACTATATAATCATAAGAAGAGTGAGAAACACAGGTCACAAATCACAAATATGAATCTAGTCAGACACGAACTAGTCACTCCAACTTTCTTAAGGATTAAGGGAAAAACAGATCGGAGAAGTATGGTTTCTAAACGGCTAATTCCACTTTGGCCGTCGACCTCCGTGAAACAACTCTTCCGAGAGGCAGAAAGAGAAGGGTGTGGATCGGATATCGTAAAGCTTAAGCGTTCGTTGAAAAGAGATCGTGAACCGTCAAACGGACAGCGTCATACCTCGAAACGCAGATGCTTAGAGTTTCGGCTTGAGGAAGAAGACCGGCGTGAGATCAACGCCGTTAGATTAAAAAGCAGTGAACAGTCAAAACGCACTGGTGATGCAGATCCTTCTCCCTCTTCTTCTGAGACGGTGACTGATGAAGAAGAGGAAGAAGACGACTGTGAGAGCGACGCCGTTTCTGTCGATTCTAGGTTGAAACGGTCAAAACGACAGCGGTTTAGCGATGACGAAGTTCCTTCTCCCTCTTCTTCTGAGACGGTGGAACTCAAAATCTCAGGATTGCGGCGAGGAGACGAAGAAGAAGAAGAGTGTGCAAACGACGCCGTTTTGGTTGAGCGTCGGTTTGAAAGTAGTGAACAGTCGATACGGCGGCAGCGTTATAGCGATGATGAAGATCCTTCCGAAGATGATCTCGCTGCTCTCACTCTCCTCCAGCTTTATCATGATGATAAGCTGGAGCACAACCATAAGCATAAGCATACGCAAACACAACAAGTTCAGACGAAATCGCAAACACAACCGCAAAGTGAACCAAAAGCCGAAGCGCAAACGCTTACGCTTACGCTTACGCAAACACAACCGCAGACGACGCAGCTGATGAGTGAATCGTACAAGTGTAGCGTCTGTGAAAGAGAGTTTCCGTCGTATCAGGCTTTAGGTGGTCACAAGGCTAGCCACAGGGTTAAGCCGCTTGCTGAAAACGCAACCGCAGAGGCTGGAGGAGACAAAAAGCGGCCGAAGATGATGATGCCTCCGTCTGGGAAAATCCACAAGTGTTCTATATGCCATACCGTGTTTCCCACGGGACAAGCCCTCGGTGGACACAAACGCCGTCACTACGAAGGCGTTCTTGGCGGCAACAAACGCAATCACTACGACAATATTATCCTCGGCCAAAACGGAGGAGACAAGTACTCGAGTCTCAGCGGTGGGAGTATTGTAACAAATGCGTCGGGTCGAAACCAGAGATTGCTGGAATGGATAGATCTCAATCAACCTCCGTTGCCGGATTTTGGTAATAACGGTGGCGGAGACGCGGAGGAGATTCACAGTGCAATTTGTAGCGAATAAGCTTTGACAAGAAAAGGTTTTTTCTCAGTTAGGATTTTTGATATTTCTGTTGTTGTTTCTCTTACTTTATTATTATATATCGAATAACAAAAGTAATTTGCTGTTAGTCTTGATTTCTTAATGGACTTATCCATATGGTTGGTTTAGTTTTGGCACAAATCTCTGGCCACACTACACATTCTAATCTCTTATTGGTTTATTTGTCTTTCCGTAACATGAAGACGTGTTAAAAACTTATATTAGAAGCAAAAGGAACGATTGGATTGAAGTGAGAGTGTACTCTTTTACTTGTACTTGCTTTTAGTGTTGAGAGATTCCTTTCAAGGTTTTTCAACAAACAGACAACAAAGCGTTGATACATGGCAACTAGAAACGACAAGACATCTTAACATTGAAAAGAAAAGAAAAGAAAAGAAAAACGGCAACAGTCTAGAACTACAAAAGAACAAGAACAATCAGTATTCATACGTTACTACATCTTTTATATGTACACAAGCCAAAGAACCATTAGAAGAAGAAAAAAATTTGTATACAAAACTAAGCTTACTTACTTTAGAGGCATTACCTGCAATCTTACATAAACAAAAAACAAACGACGAACTACGAGAAGCAAGAGAGAGCAAGGAGACAGAGACAGATGATGATAATAAACCTGTGAATCTGACCTCAATCTTGGTTTGAAAACGACAAGGTCAGGATTCGAGGAAGGGAATGGCTCGTGTTAGCAAATCTGTTCTTGGTGAGAATAGTTGTGGTCAAAAAGAACAAATCTGTTCTCTTGAGCAAAGATCAGTTTTTCTACAGTTGTTGTGAAGTCAAGCTGCTTGTGATTGGTATCCGACTTAGTTGTATTATGTGCGTCTTCATGCTACAATCTGTAACCTGTTTGTTTGCAAATGTTTACCCCCAAAATCAATAGATAGACATCACAGGGTAACTCTAAACCCGAAAAAACAAGAAGATAAAGATTCTTTACCTGCATAGCTGCTACTCTTGATAAGAAGCCTTGACATCTTTCAAGCAAAACCTTTTCCTTTGTAGTTGTATTCACGGTTTCGACCATTACAGAATTCATTTCATCAACCTAGCCATGATAATAACAAACGCCATCGACATAAATGAGCTTCATCTTCAGATCCAAAAGGTTAAGTACACTCAGGACAATATAATCTGTTCCAAGTTAATCACAGAGCATTTTTACCTTCAATGTTAGCGAGAATATGGAAGATGACATAGCTTGCATTACATCGACGGCTGAACTAACAGCATGCTTAAGGTCTTGGATATCAACCTAAGAAATTCGACAAGCATATTAAACTTTTTGTTAAGCTAACGTTTTATAACTGCGCCAAAACAATCATATGTCACAGAGGTACTCACCACGGTTTTTCCAACAATTGGTAGACGAAGTGTGCTGGCTTTCAAGGCTTCGGTTGCTCCAGACAAAGAACCTGAATGATCCCTGTCTAGAAGAGACCATTCTTCTAGATAACCCATCTACAGTTTAACAAATACACGAGCGAGTTTATTATAAACAATACCAAAAACAACATACATACTAATCTTTCTTTTGATATGCTTAGTACAACAGTTTTCATTTCTATATAATAAAATCTCATGTTTTCTTGTCAAAGATTCAGAATGTTGTGGGATAGTTCCAAACAAGTAAGTTAGTATACCAACTTCTCTACAGGTAGATAAGAAAATTCTACCTACCATACATACATAATTAATTAGAGTCTAGATTCATGTGCTAGACACGTTACAGGACAATTTACCATTCTGCAATAATTAAGTTAAATCCAAAACTTTCTTTTCTCGTTCAAGCAAGAAGGAATCAGTAAGCCAAATTCTATTGAATGTCTGTCTTATTCCTCAAAAGTAGAAAGAAAACAGAAAAAAAAATCTTAAAGTAAGAAATCGCTGAAACATGAAAAGAGTTCACATTCTTTACCTGTCCCCTCAGAATAGAAGCCAGTTTCAATTTTTGCCTTAGCAAAAGCAACTTGATTCGTTTTAACGTAACGCTGTGGCGCAGTTCCGAGATTGATACCCACGCATTCCACAGATTTTTCTGGCAAAGAAGAAACAAAAAAAAAAGTACATTCACATTCTATGTTGTTATGCCAGAAAGCGCAAAAAACAAAGGCTTTTTAGTTTACACTTAAACCATGTTCTTAAAAGATTTCATCTAATTATACTCTCACTCTCTCTATGCAGAAATGATTGACTACTCTTCCACTGTTCTAGTTCGCTAAGATTAACACATTCATGCTTCAGCTCCATCTTGCCATGATTTATCTTAGCATAACTGCACCTAAAATGAGCCTAAACGGCGAGTTTCCATAAATCTTGCACTCATCAAATCAAGATCCTAAATATAGATGAACAAGTCATACCCTTTCTAACTCTGCAGCAGTGGCTAAAAGTACTTACAATCCAGAAGGGACACAAAAAGGAAATGAATAACTCATAAGCCATACCTCTGCGTTTAATCTTTGCACCATTAAAGTAGAGTCTGCTCTCGCATTGACAAACCGCCACTGCAGGTAACGGTTATATAGAAGCCTCAACAAATGTGCATCCATAACCCGATCCTCCCCAATTTTCCCTCTCCTAATATCAGCGGAGAAGCTAAGAATCGAAGGCGTGTTGTTCCGGTTATAAGCGTTCATCTGATCAGAAACCCCATTTCTCACTCGAGAAGGACTAGAAAGCGCCCTAGCTGGAGACGACGTAGTTGTCGCCCACAGCTTACTCGGCGAAGCAGAGCGGATAGCAGAACCTCTCACAGGAGAAGCCATACCACGAGGAGATGATAAAGGAACAGCATCACTAGAAAACCGTTTCGAAAGACCGAATTTTGATGATAGACTACTGGTTTTCAAGCCCGGGCTAGAGGGTAATGGCGAACCTGGATCTTGCAACCGCCTTAACCGGCTATTCGTCTCTTGCCAGAACTTAGCAGAAGCCATGATGTTACGAGGCAAGCTCCTTGATTTAGAGATTTCGCCATTAACACCAGAGCCACATTCTTGGACACCATTAGTGCTACCAGAAGATACACTATCAGTATCAGAAGCAGTGAAGTCACAGGAAACACTAGAGGTTAAACCATTATTTGGTCTTCTTTGGCTCTCATCTCCAATTTCCGAATATACATCCCTACTTTCCAAATCTAAACTCAATCTCCCATTAACGGAAACCCTAGGACTCTCATCAATCATGGAATTGTGCAACACTGACCTCCCTACAAACCCAGATCCGAGCTTTCCTCTATCACTGCCACAGTCTAAGCTTCTAGAAAGCGGATTCGGCGCAACAGATTCGGAATTTCCCCTGCGAGAAGCTCCGGGCCAGCGTTGCTGGTCCGCTGGCTTTGAGTTCTCCCTCTGATCTCGAACCGGCGTCGATCTCCGCCGCTCCGGAGTAGATTTCCGGTGAGAAACCGGCGTAGTAGCCTCCTTCTTTTTGCTAATCGGAAGCGAAAACGCCTCACCTTGAAAGGAAACAGACAAACTCCTAGTGGAAGTGATGAGCATCTTCGTCGCCGCCGACATTTCGGTTCCACTGCTTCCTACAGTGGCCGGAACCGCCGAGGGTCGTCGACGGTCGACCGATTGTGACCGTTTGGGAAGCAACGAAGGCGTTTTGATCGAATTAGAAGCGGAATTCGTCTGGCGAGAGAGTAGAGGCGATGGGTATCGTTTACTAGTCTTAAGTATCGCAGAGGATGAAGAAGACGAAGAGGAAGATGTGGTTGTGGTAGTGGTAGTGGTGGTTGTGGTGTTTGAGGAGACGGAGTGAGAAGGAGAAGGAGATAGGTAGCGAGACGGAACCTGTTTGCCTCTGGGTCTTCTTTGTCCGCCATTGTTGGCTACAGATTGAGGTTTATCTTGCCGATCTCGAGGTGGGTTTCTCGGGTCAGTACTGGAAATTGCTGCAGCCACCATTCTCGTACCTCAGATAGATAGAGAGAGAGAGAGAGAGAAAAGAAACTATAGCGTGTCTTCTTCTTCTTCGTATTCGTTGATCCTCACATTGCATTCAAGAGATTTGTCTCTTTTTCCCCCAAACTCACCCACAGTTTTCAGAGATTTCGGAGGAAATCGATGAATAGAAGATGAGTGAAACAAGGATTTTTGCAGTTATTGTTGCTTCACAGCCGAGGAAAACGAAAGAAGAGAGCGATTGGAGATGGGGGAGAAATTGCAAGTGGGGTTTGTGGATTTGGGTTTCCTCAGAAACTTTTTTTTTTGTTTTTGTATAAGTTTTGGGAGAGCTCTTTAAGTCTCTTTGGTAAATCGCTTTTTTAATACTATAATTTTGCTTTTTCTGAGGTTTACATCAACTTTAGAGGCTTCGCTTTGCCCTAAACTAATATTTTATTCTAAGTCTAATTAGTTCTTTGGTTTTTGGATGTTTATTCCTAATTTTAACGAATGATCGAAAGTTAGTTTCGTTTCCGACCTTTCTACTTTCTACAGTGACGATAAGATCTTTCTAATAATAACCATGATTTTGCATTACTACCATTTTTATAAATAACAAAACATAACCTTATTTTATTTTATTTTTTTTCATTATCAATTTCTGTAAGGAAGAAAAATACGATGTTAGTTGCATGAATATTTTGTTCTTAGTCAAATATTAGTTATTTATACCTTACATAATCAAAAAAGGAAAAATCGGTAAGGTTTTTACTTACATTTTATTAATCGATGAAATTTAGGTTGTCATTAATTAACTTTATTATATCAGTTCAAAAGTTTTAGTCCGTTAAGTTCTAGACTTCTAGTCTTGTCAGAGCATCTCCAACCCCATGCTAAATTTAGCATATATGCTATTTTACCATA